>NQII01004500.1:25517-44472 GCA_002778355.1 Clitarchus hookeri
GGGGGGTTTGTCGGCTCAGTGGTGACAGCAGCCGAGTGGGGTTGGGCGAGAGCTGCTCCACGCGTGCCTATTACCTGTCGGAAGAACGTAATTCGCGCAGCGCGGTAGTAGAGAGCGATGTTATCAGTTTGTCGTGTATAGCGCCAGCAGTGTAACGTGGTTTCCCTCCCGCCACTGGCGAGCGCTCGGGAGCGCCCTCCCCTACACTGCCTCTCCTACGTTCTCTCCCTCAGAGCTCATTTGATATTTACTACATTACGTATCCTGTAATTCCGGAGTACCGGTTGACCCATCACCCACCTGGTGCCATGAGCAAAAAAATAAGTCGTTACCATCATAACTGACTTAAATAGTTTAACTGTATATTTCAGTTGCATGACTGTTACAGTTTTATTTTGTTACACCCGTGATGACACGTGATGACAGAGTTTAGTTAGAAATGTTCCTTGTCTTGTGAAAATATTTTTTACTCATTTGACACTCAGCTACTTATTCTGATTGGCGTAGTCAAGAACGTGTAACCAATTACAGATAGTGGCACCCGATCGTAACAAAAAGTTCTCCTTTCTATTTTTTTTTATTCTACTTTTTTTTCCACTTTCTCGGTTAAAGACTGTTCACGGTAAGCTGAGCTCTTTTGTAAGCCCTGCTTCAGATCTACTAGTATGCACATTGTGTATTCTTCCACCGTATGTGAACTTAATATTGCCATCGGCCTGGTCATTTTATTCATGCATTGGTCAAGTGAAACTGTAAAATCATCGGAAAAGTAAATATTTTACGTTTGCAAATTTTTGCACTTGTTTGCAAAATAAAGCATTTCAGTATTTACGAATGTTTACGTAACACTAATTCAACGTTAAAGCATAGAGTAGATAAATATGCAGAGACGAATTGGCGTGACGGTTCCGTTGATGTGGGAGTGGCCGTTCTGTTACTGGCTTTGCGCAAGTTGGGAGCCTGCCCGAGGCGCCGGCCGTCGACTGTCAACCTTGAACATGCCGGGTGGGCGGTATCTGCGGGTCCCAAGGCGCGGCTCACCGCTGCAACAAGCAACTGCGAAGGAAACGACCTGGTGCGAAGCAGCGCTCCTCCGCTCTGACGGCACGTTTCCCTCTCCTTGGAAGGACCACTCGACGATCCTGCCGCCGCCCGTCTCCACGCGTCCTTCTGCCTCGTTAGACGAGCTGGCAGGACTTCTCCGCTCGTGGAGTGGATGCAGCTGGAGAGATGCTTGCAGGCTCTTCCTCACAATCTCAGAAGTTACTGCAGAAACGACTTCGCACGGCCACTCGGCGTCTAGAGTACAAACTAGAAATCAATCAAATTTTTTTAAAACAGTAATGTGAAAATAATAGAGCTGCGGATGTTCATTGTAGAGTGAAATCCAAAGGATAATATAATGCGAAGGAGACCACAGCGCGTCGGGTGAGTCCACTGTCGCTGCACGGAGGGGTGGGGTTGTTCAGCTCAGTAATGACAGCGGCTGAGTGCGGTTGGGCGAGAGCTGCTCTGCGTGTGCTTACCACCTTTTGAAGAAACGTTAGTCGCGCAGCGCGGTGTTTAACAGCGTGGCTGCAGAGAGAGATGTCACGTGGTTTCCCTACTTCCAGTGACGAGTGTTCGGGAGAGCCCTCCCCTACACTGCCTCCCCTACCTTCCCTCCCTCAGAGATGCGCTAAAATCATTTTCTCACTTGAACTTAACTATAAAAAAACCTAACTGAATGGGGTCGCGGTGTTGCAGTGGTCGGACTACTTGTCTCCTACCTAGGCGAACCGGGTTCGAATCCCGGCGTGGTCGCTCACGGATTATCGCACATGGGGATCTCCCGTTTCCCCCGCCCTTGCATTCCGGCGCTGGTCCATGCTCACTTCGCTCCACGTCTCTTCACTCGCACCTGTGTACACTCCAACCTCACGTGTTTTTTTTTCTTTGTTCCTCCCCAGAGCGTAGTTAATTACACACACCCCACACCTGGTGGTAGTTTTATGTTCGCTACACGTTTCCTAGCAAGTTTATTATTTACTCAGATTCGTACAAGGTGGGTCTAATAAATCATAATCAGTTTTGCAAATGTGTCTTCAATCTATACGTATTTGACGTCTATCTTGTCCTAAAATCCATTCGCATAATTTTCATTTTCCTACAGATAAGCATACAGAAAATTATGGTATAGAAAGTGGTTATCCAATAATAAACGTTGAGCAAACCACAGTGTGGAATACATTCTACAAAAATCAACTACATCTCAATAACACAAAAACTCTTTTTGTCATTTTGAGAGAATATTTAAAGGTATTTTTATAATGGAAACTAAACGAAAATGCATTATCAAAATGTTTATTCAGAAACTAACGTGAATATTATATCAGGAAATAAAATACTTTGCGAAACGCTCGCGGTTCTTTGATCTTAGGAATATATATTATTATTTTTACCCAGAATCACTTTTCCGCTAAAATGCACTCCGCCGTGGAGAACTTGTCAATCTCCGTGACNCAGAGCGTAGTTAATTACACACACCCCACACCTGGTGGTAGTTTTATGTTCGCTACACGTTTCCTAGCAAGTTTACTATTTACTCAGATTCGTACAAGGTGGGTCTAATAAATCGTAATCAGTTTTGCAAATGTGTCTTCAATCTATACGTATTTGACGTCTATTTTGTCCTGAAATCCATTCGCATAATTTTTCATTTTCCTACAGATAAGCATACAGAAAATTATGGTATAGAAAATGGTTATCCAATAATAAACGTTGAGCAAACCACAGTGCGGAATACATTCTACAAAAATCAACTACATCTCAATAACACAAAAACTCTTTTTGTCATTTTGAGAGAATATTTAAAGGTATTTTTATAATGGAAACTAAACGAAAATGCATTATCAAAATGTTTATTCAGAAACTAACGTGAATATTATATCAGGAAATAAAATACCTTGCGAAACGCTCGCGGTTCTTTGATCTTAGGAATAGATATTATTATTTTTACCCAGAATCACTTTTCCGCTAAAATGCACTCCGCCGTGGAGAACTTGTCAATCTCCGTGACNATATTATTATTTTTACCCAGAATCACTTTTCCGCTAAAATGCACTCCGCCGTGGAGAACTTGTCAATCTCCGTGACCTTCTTGCACTACGCCTTCATAACATTTCGTGCTGCAAGGAATTCGACTTAATATTAAGTAAACAAGCCGTGAGGCAAGCTTCACGTGAAAAGAAAATACCAGCCATGAGGGGGGATCATTCCGCTCGCTAGAGAGACATTCGTGAATACGCCACGAGTTCCTTCTTCGTGGCTTCTGCCGCCGTAGAGGTTTCTTTCCCCCTGCATTGTCGCCCAGAAGCCGCAGAACGACAAAGGCAACGCTCACGTGCTCATCGCTCGTGTCAATAGAAGAAATACAGCTTGTTCGCGGTTAAGGGTGTTGCCCACGATAACATTTTTTATTTTTTATTTTGTACTACATTCCGTTCGACTTTAAAACATTATCTCTGACCACGATTCCCTGAGATAAAAATGGTCGTTTCAAAATCTTCAATCGAAGACAGCAAAACTGGTTTGTTTTATGTACAACAAGATACCACTAAACCAGAAATCCATATTTCCACTTGCGTGAAATATGAAAGGCATTCGAGACGTAAGCAACACAAGCAAGCTGCGAAATTTAATAAAAAAAACGAAATGTTCTTCCGTNATATGAAAGGCATTCGAGACGTAAGCAACACAAGCAAGCTGCGAAATTTAATAAAAAAAACGAAATGTTCTTCCGTCCTCACTTAGCGTTGTATGTCAGAGTTCTGGGCTTACAAGTTCTCAATTTCTTCATCAATTCCGGCTTCTGATAACATCTATTTTCTTAAAAACGCGTATTATATTATAAGCACGATAAAACATTATATATGCAAGGCGCACAGCGCCCGTAACACCTAATAAGTAAAGTACAGTATACTACAGGCGATATTGTACATGGGGCCGCGGTGGTGAAGTGGTCAGACTACTCGTGTCTAGAGGAACCTGGTTCGCTCGATTCCTGGAGGGGGCCGCTTGCGGATTATCCCATGCCAAATGATATCGCTGACCGGCGGGTTTTCTCGGGGATCTCCCTTTTCCCCCGGCATTTCCAATCCGGAGCAGCTCCATACTCGCCTTGTTTCACCCTCATTGGCTCTCAGGACCTAGATGTTAAGAGCCGCCCAGATCTATCCACTTCAATGTTGTAATCATTTCAAAAATAAAATTTTGTAGTAAGAATGTATTATATTTTTCTTTTACTATTGATGGACACGTTACATGTGTCACTAAATTATCAACGAAATAAATGGCGAGCTCGTTATGTGGCGTCGGCCGGCGGGAATTGGCGAAGAACAGAGCGGTGATTGGCTGGTCGGTTTGAAGACACTGCCTACCGGTAGGCAGTTGCGAAATTTAACTACGAAATCCCATGGTAAGAAAATTTCGTGCCAGTGCGTTAACTTTAAGGATAGGATTTCCACACAAAATGTATTCTTAACGAATCATTTAGGAGAATTTCTCTATAGCGGAGATGATTCCATAATATGCATAGCCTGTTAGCAAGGAATTTTTTAAAAATTTTTTTTACAAAAAAAAGCTACACGCCGTCTGTCTATATCGATAATATACGCTAGTAGGAATCATATAAAAAATCCGTGAAGAATACATTTTGTTTGAAACCCCTATCTTTTAAATTGACGCACTGAGGCGATATTTCCTTAACATGGAATATATATTTAAATTGCGCAGCTGCCAACCGTTAGGCAGTTGCCTTAAGGTCTGGGGGTCGAGATACCACTACGTTTAAAGCGTTCTACTCGGGAAACGGGTATTCGTGTCTTGAGGCCGGTCAGTTGAGGTATCGTCACTGTCCGGGAAAGGAATATCTCGTCGCCAATATAGGAATAAAAATCGGGTCAACGAACGACTCTAGCAGTGAAGGGGTCTAGGCGGTTTTAGCATGCTAGGGAGTCATTAGTGGCTTAACTGCCTTTTAAATAACCTGTANACAGAAAGGGATACTAATTACCGGCAGACTTCAACATGGGAAAAAGATCATCCCCAACCTCCGCCGGAAGGTGTGTTGTGGTTGTCTGACGGGTTCTCCCACCCTTTCTGAGGTGTTCTGTGATTGGTCGTTTATTGTGGGGGTACGCTTTCAGTGGACAAAGCGCCCAAGCTTCATTTCGGGAATTTGAAATTTTTCGAGGAAGTCTGGTGGGATGGTGGCTAGGGGTAAATACGTGTACTGTGAATAATTATATAACGAGAGTAATTGCATGGTAATTACGCACTAAGTACATGCACTACCCAACCACTGCAAAAATGCAAACGCAACTGAGTTGTGAATCACTAATATGTTTGTGTTATACGTTCACCATCTTTGTTGGTTTCCATTCCCGCCATGGGTAAGTGAAATATAAATTCGTTTATACCGCTCTACTTCCCGATTCTATTTCCGTCGAGAATAATTAATACGTAAATACATTTATACTGAGCCAGGCCTCGGTTCAAAACCCTCGAGGGTAACGAAAGCATAAATGTAGTTATACTCACCTAAACCTTGCTTCGATTCCCGTCGAGGGTAATTAATGCTTAAGTACGTTTGTATTAGGTTAGTCCTCGGTTCAAATCCCGCCAAGGTTAAAACCTTAATACAATGTTTTATGAGATAGTCCTTAGTTCTAACCCCATCGAGGGTCATTCAAGCGTAAATTCATTTATACTGACATAGTCTTTGGTTGAAATCCCGGTGAGAGTAAATAAGTGTGTACCAAATGAGTCCTTGGTTCGAATCCTGCCGAGGGTAAGTAGATTGTAATAAAGTAATACACAGACAACATGGAAGTAAATTAGAGCATACCTACAGAGGATAATTATATTTGAGAAAGTGCTCGTAATTAAACATCAAACCTCTAAGAGAGCTAATACCATACTGAACACCAACAATTATATCGTTTAAAGGACACCCCCACAATCACGCTGAAATCGTGTCAAAATACTGTAACCAAGAATAAATTCCGAGAAACTCACGAGTGGTTAGAGGAGATTCCCTGCAGCCGGGAGAGAGTGTGGAAATATTTCCCGTTAGGAGCGCTGTGCAGCGGGGAGAGCCAGTCGACCAGCAGACGTGAGAGAATAAACACCAGGCCGCTTCCTGGAGGATGGGGGGGTAGAAACACTACTGAACTTGGGGTATAAAGCAATTTAAGCAATTGCATATTTATAAGTATTAGTCTACGCAGCAGAATATGTACACGACTTGCGGAATGTTTGTGTTGTAGGATGCCGCAATGCGTTCACAAATGTTTATATCTCTATACACCTAAAAAGAGTGCCACTTCACTTAAGGAAAATTGTTGTTCGGTTACAGAATTAGTTTCCTGAAGTGTATCCCTGCTTGCTATATGGAAAAATAATGTACAGTAAAAAGAAATATTTAGTTTTAACATAGAATGGTGATTCGCATGTTATCAGCATATGGTTACTTCCTAACTCAACCATTTCGGGAAACCACGTTTTGTATTCGTTATTGTTCTGAGCGATGCGATAAGTTCATATAGAGTAATACAAAGGTGTTAGTTAATTTTAATATTGATGTGTAACAACTGGAAAAATTATTTTTGAATTTTTTTTTTTGTTTTTACGCTCTTATTAAAATACTTTAATTAGGCATGTGTAAGGAATTTTACTTGTGACATCATGTTATCGTTTGCTATGCTTAAACCATGTTGGTCCTCCTTAAAGAATAGATACACGATGTGACACTACTGATCATTGGTGCACACACTCACTTACACATGAATTTTAGATTAACACTGCAATTTTTAATTTAAGTTTCAAGGACAGATTCCACATTAATGTAGGATTGTGTCTTGCTTCACTGAAAGTTTCGTGTATGCTTCTCCCCCTGCTCGCCGGCTTACAAGTGGTTTGCGATGTTTGCTATACACGGAGGTGGGTGCAGGAGAGACACTCGAGCCCTGCGACTGCTGTCCTCGCCCAGTCTCACCTACTCTTCTAAGAGAGGGTCTCGACGTGTCAGGTTCGGCCGCCAGGGAAGGGTTGTCGTCTCCCGGCCACCATCTCCGCGCGCCGGTCGTTATTCAATTGAAGTACGATCGCCCCTCGTCCTTCCTGTCCCTTGTCCTTGCCTCCCCTCGTCCTTCCTGCCACTTCCCTCGTTCTTCAGGAAACGGCCCGGTGTTCATTCTCTCACGTCTGCTGGTCGACTGGCTCTCCGTGCTGCACAGCGCTCCTAGCGGGAAAAAACTCGACACTCTCGCTCGGAGGCAGGGCATCTCCACTAGGCACACATGAGTTCCTCGGAATTTATTCTTGGTGATATATTCTGGCACGATATCAGCGTGATTGTGTGGGTGTTATTTAAATAATATACTTGTTTTGGTTCAGTATGGTATTAGCTCTCTTAGAGGTTTGATGTTTAATTACGAGTACTTTCTCAAATGTAATTATCCTCTGTAATGGTGCTCTAATTTCCTTCTATGTTGTCTGTGTATTACTTTATTACACTTTACTTACCCTGGACAGGATTCGAACCAAGGACTCGTTCGGTACACACGTATTTACCCTCACCGTGATTTCAACCAAAGACTACGTCAGTATAAATGTATTTACGTTTTAAGGACCCTCGATGGGGTTGGAACTAAGGGCTATCTCAGTATAAATGTATTTAGGTTTTAACCTTGGTGGGATTCGAACCGAGGACTAACCCAATACAAACGTACTTAAGCATTAATTACCCTCGACGGGAATCGAATCAAGGTTTAGGTGAGTATAAATATGTTTATGTTTTCCTCACCTTCTATGGTTTCGAACCGAGGACTAGTCAAGTATAAATGTATTTACAGTGTAATTATCCTCGACGGGAATTGAATCAGGTAGTTGACCAGTATAAATGTAATTTTGCTTCACTTATGCATGGCGGGAATCGAAACCAACCAAGATGGCGGACGTATAACACAAGCATATTAGCGATTCACAGCTCAGTTGTGTTTGAGCAGTGGTCGGGGTAGGATGTGTACTTAGTATGTAATTACCATGTAATTACTCTAGGTACATGGACTTACTCTTGGTACTCGTAATTGTTTATTACACAATTACTCATTATGCTATTACGCATTACGCAATTACACCTAATTACCTTCTACGGGTCTCGAACCAAGGACTGACCGACTCCTCATCCCTCCTTGTCCAATCCTTCACACCCCTTTCCCCGACTCTAGACTCTCGCCCTCCAGACGTCCTAGAAAAATTTTAAAAGTCCCGCTAATGTCGCTGGGGCGCTTCGTCCGCCGAAGAGATACCTCCACAAGAAACGACCAATCACAGCACACCTCAGAATGTTTAAGAGAACCCATCAGACAACCACAACACACCTCCCAGAGAGGTGGCTCCAATTAGCATCCCTCCCTCCGACACTCGTTTGCAGGTTATTCAAATGGCACTTGGGCCACTAATGACTTCCAAGCATGCTCGACCAGCCTAGCTACCTCAACTACTAGAGTCACTAGGAGAGACCGTCTACAGGTTGGGTATAATCAATTCACGGTTGCTACCAACTTTTCTGAAGCCCTACTTAAGTTCTTTTTCCATAATATTCGTCCGCCTCATGCAAACAAAAGCTTAACGAGTATAGAAAATCACACGAAAGGGACAACGCAACGCATTCGTGCGCACTCGGTGTAATAATATTTTCTATAAGAACTATTTCCTACTATAAAATACCAACACATCTGTTTTCTCACTGTGTTTATTCGTATTAATTGTAAAAGAAGTGTAATTTGTAGACAAAATACACACCTTACAATAAGTTTTTATTATAGTGCGATAAGTAAGTTTAGGTGTTATGAAGTTCATTTGTGATCAACAGAAATCGCACTTAAGTATTGAATATGTCTGAGGCAAGGTGAAAACATCTGTTTATAATCGTCCACAATATCCGGAAACACTTCCAGATCTCATATGAGCTGTCCAGATACAATGGGACCTTCTTCCTGAAGGTGACATCTACACATTGTTTAAAATCATGCCGTGGCGTGTTAGGGACCTGTACAATGCACATAGAGGCCATACACTGTACAGAGCTGCCGTGGGAAGATAGAAACCCTCCCTAGTCAGACACACCATTACGTTACTTCTGCTGTTATTTCCTGTTTATTTGTCTGTGATATTTCAAACTGGTTTATTTGTTAAAAACACTTAGAAATTCAGGTTTTTGTATCGGCACCATTGGTAACGTCTAGTTGCTATATCTTATTTTACGTACATTCCATACTTTTTTGCTTCCTTTATGCATATTCCAACATTTTTGTGAGGTGTAAATAATTTAAAAAAAACCGTTTAAACCAAAAATTACGTATTCCTATATTCTTGTTCTTTAGCCCAAGTACAAAACTCTTGTGATGCATAACATTAGGAAACAACCCAACACGTTCTACANTATATTCTTGTTCTTTAGCCCAAGTACAAAACTCTTGTGATGCATAACATTAGGAAACAACCCAACACGTTCTACATTACACATGATGGTGATGTTTCGAAGTTTTAATTGAAAACGTGTGAACAACGCGCGTACAAACTATACGGCGTATTGTCGACGTACACCTGGAGAGATTTGTCGTCGGTCCGGGGGGTCAACATTCCTGTCACGTGGCTCATGTCTAGTGGGAAGTGGTCATCGTGGCCGGATACCAGCAGTATCACTGGTATCCGGAGATCATGTAATATGGGGGCTCCTCCTCCATTAAATGTAATAGGAGAAGTTATATTATTTAATATATTAGTTTCTTGGGATTCATTAAATACATTTTATTTTTAATTATATATTTTTTTTAGTGCTGCATATACTTCATATATATATATATATATATATATAATTATAGTCAACATGGTATGATTTATTCTGGTTCTTTTTCAATTAGAATTGGTTATTTACGTGAATATTTACTTTTATTTCTTAATTTNAGTATAAATGTAATTTTGCTTCACTTATGCATGGCGGGAATCGAAACCAACCAAGATGGCGGACGTATAACACAAACATATTAGCGATTCACAGCTCAGTTGTGCTTGAGCAGTGGTCGGGGTAGGATGTGTACTTAGTATGTAATTACCATGTAATTACTCTAGGTACATGGACTTGCTCTTGGTACTCGTAATTGTTTATTACACAATTACTCATTATGCTATTACGCATTACGCAATTACACCTAATTACCTTCTACGGGTCTCGAACCAAGGACTGACCGACTCCTCATCCCTCCTTGTCCAATCCTTCACACCCCTTTCCCCGACTCTAGACTCTCGCCCTCCAGACGTCCTAGAAAAATTTTAAAAGTCCCGCTAATGTCGCTGGGGCGCTTCGTCCGCCGAAGAGATACCTCCACAAGAAACGACCAATCACAGCACACCTCAAAATGTTTAAGAGAACCCATCAGACACCCACAACACACCTCCCAGAGAGGTGGCTCCAATTAGCATCCCTCCCTCCGACACTCGTTTGCAGGTTATTCAAATGGCACTTGGGCCACTAATGACTTCCAAGCATGCTCGACCAGCCTAGCTACCTCAACTACTAGAGTCACTAGGAGAGACCGTCTACAGGTTGGGTATAATCAATTCACGGTTGCTACCAACTTTTCTGAAGCCCTACTAAAGTTCTTTTTCCATAATATTCGTCCGCCTCATGCAAACAAAAGCTTAACGAGTATAGAAAATCACATGAAAGGGACAACGCAACGCATTCGTGCGCACTCGGTGTAATAATATTTTCTATAAGAACTATTTCCTACTATAAAATACCAACACATCTGTTTTCTCACTGTGTTTATTCGTATTAATTGTAAAAGAAGTGTAATTTGTAGACAAAATACACACCTTACAATAAGTTTTTATTATAGTGCGATAAGTAAGTTTAGGTGTTATGAAGTTCATTTGTGATCAACAGAAATCGCACTTAAGTATTGAATATGTCTGAGGCAAGGTGAAAACATCTGTTTATAATCGTCCACAATATCCGGAAACACTTCCAGATCTCATATGAGCTGTCCAGATACAATGGGACCTTCTTCCTGAAGGTGACATCTACACATTGTTTAAAATCATGCCGTGGCGTGTTAGGGACTTGTACAATGCACATAGAGGCCATACACTGTACAGAGCTGCCGTGGGAAGATAGAAACCCTCCCTAGTCAGACACACCATTACGTTACTTCTGCTGTTATTTCCTGTTTATTTGTCTGTGATATTTCAAACTGGTTTATTTGTTAAAAACACTTAGAAATTCAGGTTTTTGTATCGGCACCATTGGTAACGTCTAGTTGCTATATCTTATTTTACGTACATTCCATACTTTTTTGCTTCCTTTATGCATATTCCAACATTTTTGTGAGGTGTAAATAATTAAAAAAAAACAGTTTAAACCAAAAATTACGTATTCGTATATTCTTGTTCTTTAGCCCAAGTACAAAACTCTTGTGATGCATAACATTAGGAAACAACCCAACACGTTCTACATTACACATGATGGTGATGTTTCGAAGTTTTAATTGAAAACGTGTGAACAACGCGCGTACAAACTATACGGCGTATTGTCGACGTACACCTGGAGAGATTTGTCGTCGGTCCGGGGGGTCAACATTCCTGTCACGTGGCTCATGTCTAGTGGGAAGTGGTCATCGTGGCCGGATACCAGCAGTATCACTGGTATCCGGAGATCATGTAATATGGGGGCTCCTCCTCCATTAAATGTAATAGGAGAAGTTATATTATTTAATATATTAGTTTCTTGGGATTCATTAAATACATTTTATTTTTAATTATATATTTTTTTTAGTGCTGCATATACTTCATATATATATATATATATATATATAATTATAGTCAACATGGTATGATTTATTCTGGTTCTTTTTCAATTAGAATTGGTTATTTACGTGAATATTTACTTTTATTTCTTAATTTATTTCCTTTAAATATAATTTAATATATATTAGCATATACATTATATTATTTATAAATAAATTATTATATACAGTTAATCCCTTCCTTTTTTCATTTAAATAATAAAAAAATTAAAAATTAAGGGAAATATACATAATTAATACTTATTGCAATTAGTTGTCATTGTGATAGGTCGGAACAATTATTTTTCTTGAACGCTAATCGCCTTTCATACTTTACACCGGTGGTACGCGAACATAAAGGAGGTCCTGATTGTTGGCAACACCCGGATGAAGCTGAGACATGTTATGTTTGTAGAGGTTGGACAGACCTCGGTTTCATCAAGGCGGCGCGTTCACGATCAACCGTGCACGTTGCTGTTGATGGGTGAGGTGATATCCACGCCAACCCACCGCGATTGGAAGAAACGTAACCNGATCAACCGTGCACGTTGCTGTTGATGGGTGAGGTGATATCCACGCCAACCCACCGCGATTGGAAGAAACGTAACCTCCTTCCATCGCATTGCATTCGACTGCCGCCGGATAAGCACCTCTCAGCTCTTTGTGCTTCGTTGTCTGGTGACGGGCACAAGACTGTGGCCTAACCGGTACTGCGCGTCAAATGCTCTGGCCATTCTATGGAAAGGCGACAGATGTGGCTTATGGAATGCCCGGAAATAACTTGTTTTGGATGCTGTGCGTGCACTGTAAAACATATTCTTGTAAACTTCCTGAACTGTAATGGAAATTTTCAACCTATGCGTTGTTCGGAAATGATACCGTAAATCGAGCGGCAAATGTAGGAATGTATAGCATCGCTACAATTCAAGTTTGGGAACTTGCCTACCCTTTTAACTCTTTCCTGAGCAAACGTAGAGACGCTACCAAGAATGAATGAGAAAATAATTTACCACCCACACTTTCTCACTGTACATATACTCTGATATTGTAAATTAACGAATCATTTTTTAGAGTGTACTGTTGTGTTTATAGCTGTGTAAGTTGTCTCCTGCGATGTCTAAGGATGGGCACACACGTACCGTTCTGATCCAACACGCTGAACTAAGTTCAAACCACTTGTTAGGTTCGCCCTTTTTAAAGGTCTGATGGCTAGGTTAAGAGGGCGTTGAGAGGTGAACAAGTAATATAGTAAAAGAGGCCAGTTGAAGATAAGTACAAGAAGTTAATGAGGTTTAAAAATAAAGATCAATGTGTTATAAAATTGGTGGCCTCGATCTACAGAGAATAAGTGCTAGGGGAAAGTATCTATTCACCCCTAACACATTCAGCACATTTTCACGACCTGTGGCACAACTGTTCAAGTAATTTAGTACAACTATTACCACACTGCGACGACATGTCCGAAGGCCAATCTTCGAAGTCTCACNCAACTGTTCAAGTAATTTAGTACAACTATTACCACACTGCGACGACATGTCCGAAGGCCAATCTTCGAAGTCTCACTCTGAATCGAAATACAAGGCCCTTTTGGACATGGAAACTCATCACCAGCTTCTGCACGAAGGGAAGTTAATAGGCGACTTTCAGCACGAGACGGGCCAGCGACAGCAAACACTTGCGATGCTGGGCCCTCAAATACGTCTGACATGGACAAAGATCCATTATGACTCAACGATGACTCACGAGTTCAGATAGCTTCCTTTCACTCGAACATTTGAAACAACATTCCGTGCGTTGCACAGGTATTTTTTTTTTTTAGGTGAGCCATACGTGCACTCTTTTGAAACTTCTATGTTCTCGATATTAAGAACAAACGCCTGGTTTCGTATTGAGTCGAAAGGCGTGCTGTATTATAATTTTAAATTTAAGTCTTACCTTTCATATTAGCAGCAGTCAAATTAACATATTTGGTTAATTTTAAAAAACAAATTGTCATTCTACAAATACGGGGCAATTGTCACGGCGAAAAATTTTTATTCATTTCTCGCAATAGATTTTTGTTTACTCTGCAAGTCAAACTAAAGAGTCACGTTAAGGTTAATATTTATAATAGGGGTTGAATGGATAGTGTTTTCACTTCCTCAAGTTAAATTTGTAGTTTTCTTTGCACACCACTGCCCGCTTTTCAGCAAAATACTTCGGGAAACTAAACTACGTGTTTTAATTCACTTTTTCCAGTTTTTTCTGTGAGTAATGGTCACTCCCACACACTTCATAGCTGGGCATAGTGTCAAACTCTTAAAACTTCACAATTACAACACAGCAGAGCCGGAGAGAAATATTTAACTTGGAGACAAGCAACTTGTCTCGTTTCTAGAGCGATATTCACTCTCCAGCAACGCTGACGTCACGGCGGGAGGCCAAAGGAGAGGAACACGTGCGTGACGTCGCCTAACATCCTTCATCACTGTACACGTCGTGATTGGTTCCCATAATTGTATAGGAACACGAAGTCAGCAGCTTTGAGGTTGCGATACGGAAACGAGCCATGTGTGTCGGCTCTAAGTGCAGCACACATACCGTAAGATTCGACAACTTTGGGCCAGCAACCCAACAATGGGCCACAGCTGCTTTCAGAACGAGAGAGATATCTAGCTATCTAGCGTTTAAATAGCATATTGATTTTCAATTGACATTTGCACTTATTTGACAAAAAAACATGAAAAACACATATTAAACAGTGAGGGAAAATGTAAGAAACAAAAATGTATACAGTTTTGACTCGTGAATAATTGTAGCGTGACAACATTGGGTCAGCGCACGTTTGACACGCATTTTAATGGGACAAGAAGACGTGGCCCATAGTTGACTTACTTGTGTATACAACAATGGGCCACACAAAAACAATTCCCCCTCCCTTCCCTTGCTACCTAGATTTGTTTTGGCCACGGGATTACATTTTTGAGATGTGTAGTTATGCTGGATAAAATTTCCAACCCGTTATCTTAATAAAAAAGGGTGATTATGCTTCCAAATATCAAAAAGTGGCATAAAGTTGTCGAGTTTTACGGTAGTATTTTCTTTTTTATTTGTGGTGGCCAATTCCGAAACGTCTTTTGTCCATTCAGCGAAACTTGTGGATAATTTAAAAAAAAACGTATCAGACAATACTTTGCAAGCTAATGCCTTTGAAATATTTTAATGCATCAATATTACGTATTAGATAATTGATTTTTAAAGAAGTTCATCTATCAAGATCGTAATAGTTCGCTTAAAATAAAAAAATGCAATAAGCAAGAGACAATTTGTAACAGTGTATAGGAGTAGAGACGTTTTGAAAATGCTTGTTTAGGACAAGAGTCACTCTGAGTAGTAAACGTTGGACAGAGAGACGCGTAAGTGAAGGGCCAAAGAGAAAGAGAAGGTATATTAGCAGAGAGGTAGTTTTGTTACTCAACTAAGGGATATACATTCTTCAAACGCCGTTTTGTGTCAAGCTTTAGAAGAAGGGAGACTTTGGAACTGCAGGCAACTGTCATTCTTCAGTCTAACAGAAAAAGGACGTTTTGGTAGCCAAAGGAAACAGATTTATCGACTAAAGAACGTCAGGAATTCAATAAACCAAAAAAATAAAAAATACATTTTGAAAAAAAAATCTTCATAAGAGACGTTTTTGAATTGTGTACCTCATTTGCGACCGCTGAAAACAAAAATTAAAAGTGGAGGTGGAAAAGTTAAGCGTGCATAGAGACGATTATAAATCGCGGGATGAACGTATGAAGCTATCGCATTGCATTGGGCCAATGGGGATTCCGATACCGCAAAGCAGGACGTTCTGTGAGTGATCTGCAAAAAACTAAGTAGAGTCGAACCTTTGATCGTTTCATCATGAAAGAATAGCCCAGTTGCAGTGTTAGTCGGGATATGTCGCCTCGAAATATTCTTGCGAATCTCCCTTATGTCCATGCCAACTGCTGCAGATGACTAACCGTTTCCTTGCCTATTGCACCCAATCGTCAGCGTGTTGCACGGGAAGCTTTTTGTCTAGTGCTGTACTCCGCTAGGTTCGGTGCCCAGTGATCTTCCTTGTGAGTAAACTGCGCTAATGCTCTGCATTGTGATTGGCTCGTGTCATTGACCTCCAAGCACAAACACTGCAGCTTATTGGTCGTGATAACGGAAGAAGTCCTTCGCCATCTTGATAGTCAGCAGTCCCGGCATATTTACTGTACATCCGTTGTTTGCGCGTTGATACGCATCTCAGCAAATAAGTGCCCCAGAAATACGACTTCTTCTCCAGAAAATATATTTTAAAAAAACATAATCTAGGTCTATACACTAACAACTTACATCGACGCAGCATTGTACCCCGAGCGTTATTTTTACTAAAAATATTTTCCTGAAGGAATGAGATATTTTTTTCGGGATAAAAAGTAGCCTATGTCACTTCCCAGCCCTCCAACTAACTCTGTGGAAAAAATCACGTAAATCCGTTGCTCCGTTGCGACGTGAAATAAGGACAAAACAACACACAAACAAACACTTTCGCATTTATAATATTAGTTAGGATTGTAAAAGAAAAATAAACGTGAAAATGGTGAAAAAAAATCGCATATTTGAAGCATTCCTTTGAAGTTTCCTGGGATAGACAAAACGACGCAGCCGTGGTTTAATGTGTGGGTTTTTACAGCGTGTTATGAAATCCCACTGTCGCAGATCTCGTCTGCAGAGGAGAGCGCAACGACAGGGGCTCTGCACGCAGGTTCAGTGCCTTGCTCGTAGGGGCGATGAGGTGCAGATCACGCGTGTTATTGTCGCCCTTATCGCCGTGCCTCGAACGCGAATGCACTTTCAAGGNGTGTTATTGTCGCCCTTATCGCCGTGCCTCGAACGCGAATGCACTTTCAAGGTTATTGCCTGGCTTGAAAGCAGCGAGAATTTACTGTAGGTAAACACATGTTAATGAAATTATTATTTTTTTTTTGCGTTCCTGTTAAGGATAGGTATATAATACCGGAGAGTTTTTTTTAGCAGAAAAATATGCGCTTATTTTCTATCGAAGTATTTCGTAACGTTAATGTATATCCTGATTCCCGGAGAGATCAGAAAAGTTAATATTAAATGAAAAATTACTGAAAAATTAAAATGTGCTATATTTGCCTCGATACAGAGCTCGTGTCATTTCTCACGCTTAGGTTTTGGTTTCAAGTTCATATCTTCAAAACTGTCATCAAAAACCTCATTTCACTGGCATGTATTTCCCTATATCGAATTCTGATTGTTTTCGAACCAGGCAACAGCCTTAAGTGGCGTTCACGTCACCGTGATCAGCCTCAGGGTGAACCCTGTGTCGACAGCGGAGCTCCACGCGAGAGTAGAAGCCATGCCTGCGTTTAACAAACCACAATCCCTGGTCCAGATTAGTTGGGGTCATGGCACGGGATTGGAGGATTTGCCGCGTCTCACTCGAGGGCTGGGCTTGCCCTCTGCAAGTCCAGCCGGCGTAAGCGACGCCCTTTCCCGACCAATCCCGCGCTTCCTCCGCCTTCAACTGGCTTGCACGGCGGAGCTTAATCCTCGCCAGCGCAACGACGCTGCTAATGCGCAGCGATTCACCGCTACCCTTAACGAAACTGAAGTGCGGGGGGTATTTCCGGAACACTATGACACCAGGATTCGAGCAAAGGCAGACAAAAAAAAACATCAAATGTAGTTTCACGCCACCATTAGTTTTACAAACGGATTTTCGGAGCACGGGTTGCTTTTTTAATAATGTGTATGTGGTGTGTAATTATACATATATATATACAGGAGGACACAAACATTGAGGGGTGGTAGAGCTCACTAAAACCAACAATTATTGTATAGGAATATATGGGTGGGAGTGACGCGTTGAGGCACAAACACAAAATAACACATGATATGCAACACATTGTTTATATACAACGTCGCCGCTAAATGCCTTTTTACAGCAATGTTTATAATAATTGCTAAAAAAATTGCTACCACCGACAGTAATGCAAGCTTCGTAGCGTCGGTGGGGTGACTGGCGAACAGATTCAAATACGCCGGGTATTTCACACACGCTACCATTGTCAGCCAATCACGCCATATGTAGAGGTCGCCAAGCATGCATGACTGTTGGTGGGTGCATTTCCATAAACTTTTTTAACATTTTCTGTACGGAAACACTCATTAAGTATGCTGCTAATGAATATTTTATGTTTCCGTTAATGTGTTATGTTTTTGTGTTTGTGCCTCAATGCGTCACTTCCACCCATATATTCCTATACAATAATTGTTTATTTTTGTGAGCTCTACCACCCCTCAATGTTTGTCCCATGATTTAAGAATCAACCTGTATATATACATTCAACCGCTGTACAAAAAATGGTAATTTTATTGAAAAATTGTTTGTAATTTTACAATTGTTTGTAACAGTACAAACATTTATCTATTAAAATTACTCGTTTGTAAAAAACTTCAATGGCCGTGTTTGTAATAGACCTCAATAAATATTTGTGGTACCTACACTGAATCGTATCAACGAGCTCAAGCAAAATGGCGGACACTCATTATCCATAAGACCAAGGTTCGACTGAAATGCGTTTTGTAGAATATGTAATGATATCGTCTTCCTGACCCAGCTTCAAATATGTTGTATTGTGAACAGTGCTTCAGAATTTTGCCAATATTTTTTTTCGTTGCAAAACTTTTAAAATTTTGAAATCAATACTGTATTTAAAAAAGTTAAATTAATTTTTCGCGTATAGGATTTTTTTTATTAAGCCGTACGGTACCACAGCAAAACATTTTCAGTTCATATTTTCCGTATTTTTCCAACTAATGCCATACTGCTATGAACTTGCCGTAGAAGAAAAGTCATTGGCCGTTATTTAAATAGTGGTAAAATGTTTAATTAACAGAAGTACTTAATAACTGCCAAGGCAACATATTAAAAAAAACAGAACATGGTAATACAGGAAATATATTGTGTTGGGTGGTCCTAGACAATGTTCACGCATGCTGTTATTACTTTGAAAGGCACACAATGAAAAAGAAAC
>NQII01004500.1:57151-86554 GCA_002778355.1 Clitarchus hookeri
GGGGGGGGGGGGGACTTTAATAAGCCCTTTCCAATCCAACACAAGACTTACGAGTTTTTGAATCCCACCTTGTCCTGAAATAACAAACGAGATAAATTCTCATGTGTTGGATGATAATGAAGCGCGCGGCAGCGTTCTTAAGAGTCGGTATATTCCAATAAGAGAGGGGTGACCGGTCTTCCCCCCGGGGTGGCTGGCTGGTGGCGATGCATCACACCCCTGAGAGGTGGCTGCGCGGTCCAGAACTTCATCCACCTCCCACCCTCCCCCGCGACACAGGGACCAAGGCAAGCCTCACAGGCGCCAGGGACTCGTGGATAAGCCCTGGTTGTCTGCTGCCACGCGCGCTTCTTGTCCCCACCCCTTGGGAAGTTGCAGGGGGAGAGAAGGGTTGGCTCCGGCCTCCCGCTGGTAAAGACACCCCTGAGGGAAGTCGTGCAGATAAAGGCTTAGAGAGGCGGGCGAGGAGTGCGGGTACGGAATAACTCACCCCTGGAGCGGCCGGCGCGAAACTTCAGGCGTCGCCCAAGGCGCGGGAGGGAAGTTTTTCTTTTCTTTAATTTTGAAAGTCGCGTTTAGTGTAACCTGGAAGCTTCCGCAAGTCTCCTTTAGCTGATACGCGAGGGTTTAGCAGAAGTCTCTTTCTCTCTCTCTCTCTCTCTCTCTCTCTCTCTCTCTCTCTCTCTGCCTCTGACTCCCCTTCGCTAAGCTCCTGGAGGTCTGAGGTAGTAAAGAACGATAAGGACGAAATTGGCACGCAAAAGAAGTGCTTTGTTGCCCCCTATGCACATACAGGCAGGAACAAAAGGGTATTACTTATTTTCGTAATGCATGTGGAACTTTGCAGCTAGGTTTATTGTAGCGGTCAATAAAAATGTAATACGTGTTTAGGAAATATATTTTTACTTTTTCAGATATTGCAAAAAAAAAAAATGGACACGTTGCACTAACCGAAGCACAACACTCATTTCGTTATAGCAATTAATCAGCTTTAAATTCCAATGCATGTGTATATAAAAATAATACATTATTTATAACTATTACTTGATGTGTTAGTAAATAATGAAAATTAAATAAGATAAACATTGAAATTAACATATATGATAATTAATCACTGCAATATACAAAACTATACGATATTTTTAATTATGAATATTGGTTTGATTAAATAACTTTTTTCTGTGGAATACATAACTCTAAATGCTGTTCTTTTTTAAATTTGAAAATTTGAATTAATTTTACTGTGTTCAAACATTTGTAGATTTGTTTTACTGAAAATGTTTACGGTGATGTAGAGAACTCAATACTACTGCCTTCATTTCATGAAATAAAAAAACACGTAATTTATCCTTCGATTGATTTTTTAATACGTAATTAATAATATTCAAATAAATAAAATTTCGTGATTATAATTTAATTATTTAATAATTTAATAATTTATTTATTATTAAAATAAACATGTGTAATATAATTTAAACATCGTTGTATTCGGTTATAGTAATACGATTCATTTCAAACATAGAGCAGTGGCATAATTTAGAAATGAGTGACCCACGGGGAAAATCACTGGGCAGTGAGCCNTTTATCCTTCGATTGATTTTTTAATACGTAATTAATAATATTCAAATAAATAAAATTTCGTGATTATAATTTAATAATTTAATAATTTAATAATTTATTTATTATTAAAATAAACATGTGTAATATAATTTAAACATCGTTGTATTCGGTTATAGTAATAGGATTCATTTCAAACATAGAGCAGTGGCATAATTTAGAAATGAGTGACCCACGGGGAAAATCACTGGGCAGTGAGCCTAGCATATGAGGCAAGAGAGTGGAGAAGTTTGGGTGGCTCTTAACATCGAGGTCTTGAGAGCCGATGAGAACGAAGCGAGGTGAGTGTGGAGTAGGCCCAGAATGCAAGGGCGGGGGGGAAACGAGAGATCACCAAGAAAGCCCGCCGTTCAGCGCCCTCGTGCGGCACGATGGCGCAACGATCCTGTAGAGGCCCCGCCGGGAATCGAACCCTGTTAACCTAGGTGGGAGGCGATTGGTCTGGTCACCACACCATCGTTCCCTCCCCACCGGCTGTGTACAGTACTGAGCATAAATAACCTTCTTATGCGTTATGTCAACTACTGTGCGCGGCGGGTCTGAGTGAGTTTATATTTATCTGTTTGAAAACTGCACGACGGTTTTGCTATTTCGAAATAATTTTTTGCGATATGAAGAAGTGTTAATAGTCGTATCCGAACGTTTCTGAAACGTACATAAGCCCATTCAACCCCACTCCTATGTAAGATTTCTCTTATTGAACGTAGGAAATATTTCATGTCTGTTTAACTTGACTTTTGACTTTCTCTGTAAAGTGAAACAATGAACTGTAGACTTGTTTTTTTCCACGAGCGTGGTGCGAAACCATTATTGCTCAGAGTAGAAGCACCATTTGCGAATCAGTTGCCAACAAGGAAGATCATTAGACGCTGCGTCTCGCATGGTTCAGAGCAAACCTAATATATCCTTCCTGTACACTATCTGAGTGTGGTCACATCTCTAGTGACTCGTCTTTCCAAACAACCGCACCAGATTTCTCGCTCCAGGTAGGCCAATGATGTAAAGTACTCTGCGAATAATAACTTTTTTTTCAGCTCACCATTGTGCTAACTTAAATTATTCTGTACAAGTAACGGCGTTAATTTAATCAGTCAAACGAATCTAGTGACCTCAATTCCCTGTTGCGGATAAATATAAATGTGGTCAGAAAGTACTTCGTGAATACGACAATGGCCCTTAGGGGAATTACGAGAGCGGTTTCCCTTCCAGCGTAATGCATTAACATAATTGGCAATTGTTGTTCGTTCACTCAGACTTCAAACCAGGCTTCAGAGAATCATGGTAAGGGGATTATAGGTCTCAGAACAAAATCTTCTTACAATTACAAAATAGTAACCTTTTACGACAAAAATATATTCAAAATTACATTTTATAGTGAATAATATAGAGCAACGTTCTTCAATACGCAAGGGTTGTGAAATCTCCCTATATATAAGAAATTGAATATCCGTAGAAAACNTATAGAGCAACGTTCTTCAATACGCAAGGGTTGTGAAATCTCCCTATATATAAGAAATTGAATATCCGTAGAAAACTGTGTAACTGATTGTTGGCTGGTAAGAAAATCGTTCAAGGAAGCATGGTAAGTATATTGTATTTTCTATGGTCGAAAATAGGTAACTGAAACTGCTGGTACACAATTATCACATATTATAAAGTAGTTAGCCAACACGCTGTTTTATTTCATCTTCCTTTGAGAAAAATATTTATATATTAATATGAGTGCCTGTGTACTAAAATAATAATACTTTTTAATTAAATATTTTAAAAATTTNCCTGTGTACTAAAATAATAATACTTTTTAATTAAATATTTTAAAAATGTTAGAATTTTTTTATGGGTTTTTTAATTCAATATAATTCGCTTATGAAATTCGCGTGAGTTGTATTGTGATTCTATAAATAGGTCACTTGCATGATGATAGTTGTGAATTTAAGCCTTTCCGTTACAGTGGCCTATATACATATACATAGGACTTTGTACAGGAACAGGATACAATTATCTCCTATATATGCAGATATACAAATGCAAATCAACGTCCTATAAGTTAAATATATTCTATTCGCGGTTTCTTTCCCCTTCATGAATCAAACCATAGAAAAATCACATCACGTATTACGTGCTTGATTGTTTCCTAAGTATGACACCTATCACAAGCGTCTTGTACGTGTGTCTTAAAATGTAATATTTAATTTACAACTAATATGAATAATGACAGAGAGAGAATATGTTTGATGGTAATGCCTAGTAAGAAACAGTTCTTATGATAAATTGTATTACCCTGAGTGCGCATGAATGTGGTGCTTTGGCCCTCTGGTGTTTTTTTTTAAGCTTTGTTTGCACGAGGCGGAGGAATATCCTGAAAGCAGAACTTTAGCAGGGATTTAGAGAAGTTAGAAGTAACCGTAAATGGACTATTATAAAGGAATTCCCTCACGTGTTTCAGGTATCATTCGTTGCCTCGTGAACAGCTGATGCCAGTAGCATCAAACACAAAAACCATGTTATCGGTCCCATTATATTACATAGCCACAGAGAAGATATGCTCATAGAGGCGAAGTGGTGTGCTGGTTCCTTTGATGTTGGAGTACCGCTTATGTGGTTGGCTGATCGAGGCAATAGGAACGAGTCTTGCGTCTGGTTGACCGCCTCGTGTTGCGGAAGTTGCCTTGTTGTCTTGTCTA
This sequence comes from Clitarchus hookeri, assembly GCA_002778355.1. NCBI lineage: Eukaryota > Metazoa > Arthropoda > Insecta > Phasmatodea > Phasmatidae > Clitarchus > Clitarchus hookeri. Next base: position 61,453 of record NQII01004500.1, read on the forward strand.
GTGCCTGGCAAACGTTTTACCGGGCGCCGATTCGCGAACAGCTTTGCGAAATGTTGCTTGCTAGAGTCGCCATTTTGCTGGCGCGTGCAGACCTAGAGTTCGCGGAATAAGATGCTGCTTTATCTCTGTATTACTAAGTCCTCTGTGACAGGGTGGCGTACAGTGGCTAGTAAAGTTCCAAACAAAGAAAAATAAACGTCTTTGAAACGCCTGAACTTATATGTTAATATGCGACTGAAAAATTTTAATCACCATTGAGGAGATTCTTCGCCAGAAAACGTCAACTTTGAAGGATCACATGACTAAATGCTGGTTGTGTTGTATGAGCTGAGGCGGCCGTCTGCCTAGGCTGGTAAATGGTCTGCAGAGATTCAGCAGGAAAACGTTTGATTCAAAAACTGTTTAAAGTGGCTGATCGTTGTCTGTTTGAGAACAGCATTAAAGATACCTTACAATACAATTTTCAATTCCCTAATTTTTCTATGAAGGGTGTTTTTATTTAGAGTGAAAATGGTTGAAATGTGTATTTTCGCAATCATATGTAGGCATGAGTACAGAATCGTTAAAGATATTTAAGAAACTACGTTGCACCTTTTTCTTTTATTACTCTATCATTAAAAGGACATGGTCCCCACGGTAAGTCCCGTAGAGGTGGGTTGTCCACGGGAATACTGCACTCCAGTTCAGTACCTTGCGCCTAGAGGCGATGAGACAGTCGATGCAAGTGCCTAGGTCATCCTTATCGCCCCAGCAGCGCTTCTTTCAGCCAGGCGGCCAGGTTAACCACCCCGCCTACCCGGACCTCTTCTTCCGCGTTCGAGGCCGAGAAGCGCGGGGAGCGATAGGGGCAACTCTGCCGCGTGCGTCAGCTGCGTCATCGCCGTTAAGCGCGAGGCTCTCAACTGGCTTGCAGTGTTCGCGTCGTGCTGCATGCACCTGTGGGACTTCCAATGGTGATTCCAACGTTTTATTGGTGGAACTTCTGTGGCAAGGTTCGACGCATGGCCCTCGAGTAGTTTTGTGTGTTTTGAGAGACAGTGCTTTGAAAAAGCCGTGTTTAGCCGTTTTGGAGCACTCCAAAATGATGTTTGTAATGTGAGTTACGTCTTGGAAGCACTCAACTGGATTCGTGAGAAGTGTGCGTTCTCTTCGTAGATCAGCGCATTTGACGCATGTCTTATAGATTTGTGGAGAAACAAGTGTTTCAGACGCAGCTGCTAGGCGGGAGAATGAAGGGTATAAAGACCCTTCCATCATGAATATATATTTTTGATTCACGGTAGCTTACTTTTCTGACAAAATATGTGGGAAAGAGTGCTGTCAGTACCTATAGCCTATCTTAACAGATATTTTTAAGTCCGCAAACTATTGTTAATTTGGTTTTTGTTAGATCTGTAACTGAAATAAAGGTTAAATCATTATTCATTATTTTTCAGTCCCACGTGAGAAATTGCAGACTGAAATTAATCAATTTGGTGTAGGGAGTTTCAACTTTGATATAAAATATTGACACTAGATCATAAAGAGAGATAAAACATACAAGATGACAAGATAGTCGCCTGACTGCAGGTAATATGCATGTAAGAGGCCTTCCCCGAGATGTAGGCTAATACAATATTTGTTTGCATAGGGTCAAAATACATTTCACTGTACTGTGCCAGCAAAATATTTTGTTGAGTAAACAAAAAACAAAATTATTTTTGTTCATCTAACCAAGTACACGTTTTCAAAAACAAAACCTCTGTGTTGGGCCAGAATAAATTAGGTGGTTAACAAAATATTTTGTTGTATCTACTGTATACGTTTCTCGTCCACTCATTTGATAGCCTTCGTTTGAAAATACGGCTCGGGTGTTTGTTTGCATTTTTTTTTGTGGCAAATATGAGAGCAATAGTATTTTTTGTTAGTGGATATATTGATGCTCAATAATGGTATAAACATCCTAATAAACCGAGTTCAACAGGAAACTATATAGTAAAGCTGTAAAACTTGAAATATATATTTGTTTGTACACCTTGTCCGGTAGGTATTTGAAATGTATACATTTAAGAGCATCGCAACTTTGTCAAAAGTCACTTGAGCTGAGGCTTGAACTGCGTAGCGCCCAGACGATCTGGGTTCATTCTCGGTCAGACACCGGACTTCTTTTTATTAATAGAAACTTTTTAATTTACGAATAAGGACATCACAATAATTATTTTTCAACAACAAAAATATTTTTATTGCCCTTACACAAACACTTAATTTGGCTGCGCCAAACAAACTTTGTTTGATTAAAAAAAAAACAGCTTTTTCTCGGCGTGGGAGCATGGGAGCGTTAAGGGTGATCTAAATACGTGCATAGCGTGCCTTATAGCCTCTATTTGCAAGCCACTGAACTGGGGCGTAGTTTTTTCTTCAGCAACTCGCCTGTTGAGATTCCCAGTGGTCATCCTATCGTTTTCCACGTGAAAATAAAGACAAAAGGCGTGTTGAAAGTCCCTAAGGCATAAGTAGCTTGGTCCGGATATTTCATACGTAAAAGTGATTGTTAATCACCTTTATTTGTCCATTTTTACTTTATAAAAGTCCCATTTGAAACGGAAATAAAGTGAGTGAAGAGATTTGGGCTGCTCTTAACAACGACGTCTTGAGAGACGATGAGGTTGATTGAGGTGAATATGGAGCAGCGCCGGAATGAAGGGGCGAGGGAAACGGGAGATCACCGAGAAAACCCGCCAACCAGTGGCATCGTCCTGGCACGATTCCCACATGCGAAGATCCGGGATCGACTCCGGTTTACCTTGGTGAGAGGAGAGCAGGGTAGCCGCTCAGCAACCGCGGCCCCAAAACGGAATTAAAAGAACTTTTACTATTTTTTGGACCTAGAAAATTTCTTAAAAGCTATTCGTACACTCTTAATCTGATTCAGTGAGAATTTCACTGTTTTAATCAGTTAACCGCACCTGATTTAGTCACTTCAGTCAATTTAACTAATGAGTTATTGAAAAAAATGCTATTTTTTCTTTACTTATTGACTCAATGACATTTTTCACTGTTTCATGAACCATTTCATTCACTGCTGTTAAGTGATTTGCTTTGTGGTCGATGGATCAGTCAAACAACGTCTATGAATTGAAATAATAACGCGTAAAATAATAAAAACCATATGTAAAATTAATTGTTTTAAATGTGGTTATCGTATTTTATAATACCATTTTTACGATCCAACATAAACAGTCATTATTTCATTTCGTTTTCACGTAATCTTTATAGCACTCGGTTCGAATGTCAAAACTGCATTAAATGTGGTCACGTAAGTGCATTCGTATTTATACTATTTTTTTTTATTTTTACAATCCCAATGATACCAATGAAACTAAAAACAAAAATAGAGGCAATACAATTTGAATCTGCATATTTTCGATAGCCAAATATAATACCTATATTTTTTCCCTTCGAAAGCATCGTAGTGTAGTAACTTTATATGGTAAGGTAACGGCCTGGCAGCGGCATGATGTGAGTTCGAGTCCTGGACAACGCAACATTCGTTTACCTTTTTTTTAATTGCGTTAAATTGTACAATATGAAAGGCGGCTATAGCAAATATATTTATTTATTGTAATTGTTTGGCTTAACTCAATAAAAACAATACCGACTAATAATTCGCCGCGCGCATTTAACAGTTGCTTATTCAATCAGTAAAATTGTTTCACTGAATAAACCGGTAGTTTTTTCACTTATTCTAAGTGGAGCCATTTGCACTGATTCGATCAGTTGAACCTCACTACGGATCAGTTTTAAATCGCTGATTCGAATTTAGAGTGTGAGCAGGCGCTGCTCAAAAATATTGAACTGTTTTCAAAAGGCGGCTTCACGACTGAACACTCGCGTGCGGGCTGCAGGCGTCCTTGAGGTAAACGTGGCCCAGCCCTATTGAATTATCGATTTCTCTAGCTCGTCCGTGTTTTTAAAAAGACAATTCCTGAAGAACCCTTACACCCAACTACCTATGGACCTTGCACAACAGTAAAGACATAACGATTCAACTACGAACTCATAATTACTTCACAGTTTTAATTCTTCCAAATTTTAAAAAATTAAAATCGATATTGTGACATGAACGTGAGTTGTTAGTTGAGTCGTAATGCGAGCACGGCTGCGTGAGGTCGACAGCTGGTTGGATGTAGGTTGTTCACGATTATTAGAGTAATTTTGAAATTAACCTCTGAAAAATGTCACTGCCCCTACCTGCGTGTAGTTTAACGGGCACACTGGTTAGTAAACTCCCAGCGAAGTTGGCAACGCCGGAGATACAGTGGTCCCGTGTCTTAGCGCCCAGTTAACAGAGTCAAGTTAATATTTTCAAATACTGAAATTATTAGTTTATTTCCCGTTCTGTTTTCTTACTGCATGTCGGTGTAAGAATCACAAATTTGTAAAAATATTTCCTTTTTGAATAATTGGATAGTTTCACTTCACCGACGCATGGCTAAAGTGCCGAGGAACATGGCAGTATTAATTTTACGTAAGGTGGAAAAACACTGAATTTGCACACAAGTTGATTTGAAGCACGGCTTTCAAAAGTTGCGCAGTTTACTGCGAACAGCCTGTAAGGGCTACTTTCGGAATGTTCTTTCTAAAAACATAAACAAGCTATAAAAAGCAATAATCCATTTTGGCGGAACAGACTGTACTTATGGGCTCCGCGTTGTTGGCACGTGAAGTGTGGTGCAGACGTTTTGGTGGAAACATCGGTTGGATATTTGTTAGTGGTGGAAAGACACGAAATTGCTTTTGAGAAACGTTCCCCGCCCTCATTCAAATTTCAACTCCAAGGATTATTTTAAATTTTTGGCGTGAAAGTGATTAAAGCGGATGTTTTCAGAATCACTTTGAGCTGCTAAATTTTCAACACAGAAACTTTAATAGTTGTTTTTATACTAGCATAACATAATAGAGTGAATACTCTTGCTACCCACTTAGCCATTAGGCCTTCCTGGCCTCCTTTTTAACTACTATCTTTTCTTATTTATAATTCTCGGAATCTTAAATGTTTTCTATATTTTATATTTGATTAATTTAAAAACCACACAGCCAAGGCAACGCTTAACCTTTTCCATTAAAATTCATATTTAAAATATTAACTTCACAACACGTTAAAATAATTATAGTGTTTCGATTATTATCATAAATAAAATTATTAAAATCATTCAAAAATAAAATTTGTTTAAAACTTGGGACTCTCCAAGAGGAGGGTACACGCATAACAAATGTATCTTTATCAAGGTGGCATTAGAATACAGTATGACCGCTTACAGTCACGTCCGGGGTCGTCGACAACGGAAACACTGCACGTAGAGGCGATGAAACAAGTGGCGAGTGGGCAAGAGTCAGCCTTACGGCTCACGCGCCACGAAGACTTGATCGTGCAAACTATCTTCAGGCAAGCGGAACCCTCGAGGTTCCCGCCTGGTTGAAGGAATTTCGCACGACTGAGGCCTGAAAGCGTGGGAGCGCTAGGGGCGACCGAGACATGCGCATCGACTCTCTCGTCGCCTGTACGCGCAAAGCACTTAACTGGCGTGCAGTCTTGCCGTCGATAACCCGCCTCTACGGGACTTTCAGCGGAGATCCTGCAATTTTATGACGCAGTAATAAAAATAAAGGTTTGATGCACGTCCCTATTCCTTTTTTTTAATGTTTTCTACCGGAATATTCACTACATAAAAATGCCCATGAAAATATCTGTTTGGGCCATTTTCACTATCACAAAAACCTATTTTAGAGAAAAATGGAGGAACTGAAAATCGTAAACAAACGCGTAACATTTATTGAGTGCTATTCGTAATCAGACCTCACTTAGACACATTGAACTGTTTTTTAATAAAACGTTTTCTGCTGGAGCTCTGCACATCGTTCAGTGGCCTGCACATTCCTTAATGTTAATGATTACCAAAAAAAATATTTTCTTATGTATTTTTACGAAGTACCTTTAATCTTGTAAACATTACTTCTGCGTACTCTTTCCTCGCGCAATAACATTTTAGATCACATATTTTCTGCATGATGGTGCGACGGTGGCGCTGCCACGCGCATCGTTTGTGTATTCGCTCCTCTGTAAGTCGGCCTGCTCCTTGGCCGAATCGGCTTCCCCCCTCCCCCTTCTTAAGTTTACTCCCGTCATTTCCCTCCCTTGATTACCCCTCCTTGTACGTCAGCTTTTTGTAATTCAGGAGCTGGTTAATGTAAACCTTCATTCTACGCCTCGTTCTACGCCTGTGAATAAGACCGTCGGCTGACGCCTACTAGAGCTAATTTAAATTACGATATGAGCTAGTATTGTCAGTTTACCCGTATTTTGACGAAGGTGCTATAAGACGCCGTTAAATTAATGTAGTTGCGTGAGCGGCTGATTATGCTGGAACTTGTGAAACTGTGAGTCGTGGTCGCAGCTTTTCATTTGTGGGTCAGTTTAGTGTTAGCATGGCGTAGTATTGTGTTTGTCTTGGGCTTTGAAGTGAGTTAGAATTTTCTCTCAATTCTGGTTTTGGACGCCTTCCTAAATTGTAGTTTTGGCCTAACTAATTTCTTACTTCTCTGTATAGTTCCAGTTAGTTTAACGTGTTGGGTATAGTTTTTTGTCTGCTGCCAAATCATTTACTTAAAGTTTAATTGTTGCTACTGTGCTGCCACGACTTACACGTTGGGCATAGTCTATTGAAGTGTTCTAATTGTCGACGTCGATAATTTATTCGATGGAGCTATGGTTAGGTCCTACGGTCGCCTCCATCGATTCACTATTTTAACGTAATTTTTTTTTTTTTTTGTATTTTTACGTAAAGGAGGCTTTACTGGGTCTGAAGCGCTGCCCTCCTTTAGTCAAATTGCTCCACTAAACATCTTGAGTTCATCTAGTCGTCAAAGTAGCTATTTGTATTTCATAAACGTTTTAATATTACCCTGCACGTTTTTTCTATTAAATATTTATCATATATTTTGGAGTAACAGAATATTTTTGAATAAACATTTGCGCAGCAATTTTATCTATTTTGTATAAGTGTTTGAAGTATTTCTAGTCAACAGAGTTACTTTTTGATATGTAATAAATGTTTTAGGTTTGTTTGCCAATTAAATATTTACTGTACTTTTGAGCTACGCAATACTATTGAGAGAACCATTTAATCAATTTGTATTAGGACTTGTATCTATATTCTTTGCATTGTGAGCCTTTGGCGTTTAGAATTTTACATGTAATATTTTTTGTAAATTTTCAATTCAAATGTTTAATATTAAGGTGCTGCTAACTGGTAAAATATTGAGAAATTACAGAGCTTGAAAGTGACATCTTCTTTGTATTATTTGTGATACGGCACAATGGCATGTCAAAATCACAACCAAATGTTTTTTGAGGAGTACAAGTAATGAAACCTAGCAAACATACCGAAATTAGATAATTCACGTTGAAGTAAGAAACCATTCGTTACTTCAGGAAAACTTTAAAATTGCGATTTGTTATTGTTCGCAATTTTTACAAAATAACTCAAAAAAAGGTACTTTTGGCAATTGTAGGAGTCTGATTTTATTTGCAAAGTAAATGTGATTAAGCATACCTTAAGACGAATTAAGACGTGCTCTTGCAACCACCTTTGTTAAATGTTCTGTACATGTTTCGTTTCCCTTTATTTTATGTGTCGCTCCAAACACACAAAAGTTTTGATTTTAACATGACACGATAAAAAAAACTACGNCAGGAAAACTTTAAAATTGCGATTTGTTATTGTTCGCAATTTTTACAAAATAACTCAAAAAAAGGTACTTTTGGCATTTGTAGGAGTCTGATTTTATTTGCAAAGTAAATGTGATTAAGCATACCTTAAGACGAATTAAGACGTGCTCTTGCAACCACCTTTGTTGAATGTTCTGTACATGTTTCGTTTTCCTTTATTTTATGTGTCGCTCCAAACACACAAAAGTTTTGATTTTAACATGACACGATAAAAAAAACTATGAAGTTTAAAAATTGCTTATGCTGGGAAAGAAAATCTACTTGAAAGTAGCGTCTACGACCTGGACGGTATATCCTACTAATATATGATAATTAAATTTTTGGTGACAAGCACCCTTAAACCTCGGCTTCATCTCGTTTGCAAAAATTTGTGTCATACTTTGTTTTTCGGAGGTATTATTGAACATTTTTGATTATAAAAATGTGCAATTGACCAGCTGTTTAATACGTTAGTATCTAATTTTAACTGTGTTTTATTTCCTGCTCGCAAAAAGTCAGGAACTAAGGTATAAAAATGTTCCTGAAATTTCACAACCAGCAGATAACACAAAATTAAAAATTCCGCACAAAAAATATTAAACAGCTCGTGAAATGTAAATTTTATATAATAGTGCATTGTGGATGATTACTATGAATCNGATGAGCATGCCGAGGCAGAGGACACGACCTCCTCGTGTTGATGTATTTGGTTCATCAGCGACGTTACCTCCTTGAATATAGGGCAAGGGGGAGGGGTTGGAGGGGTGTTTTGAAGCCTCGGGGGAAAGGGGAAGTGCTAGAGTGGCTCCCGCGGAGCAGGTGATATCATCCTGCGTGAAATATGGCAACGCCGCTAGGTGGAAGTGTGGCACCAGGGCTCCGCGAGAGTGCGAGGAGTGATTTGTTGCCTACCCACCCAGGGGAGGTTTCCTACCTCGCCACTGACAGACGGCACTCTCGACATGACAAGCGTTAGCTCAGCAAGTTTTCAAGCACCCGCGATAAACGGTTTTGAGTATTTTACTTGACGGTGATACTTTACCGAAATCATACGGCGAAACTGTTTTCTTTTTCATAAAGAAAAATTCCCATTAAAAATTATTGCGCATACGATATTTTGAGGTGCATGGCTTTATTTGTGGACTGGAACAACTATCTAAAGTTCTTTCAATAACTTTTTATCCCAGTTATGAGTAGGGATAAGTACATTTCGCGAGTTCGTTTCAGGAAAAAGGTAGACGTCAAACTTGTCTACAGTGAAGTCGGCGTTGCAATTGGATCGCAGTTTATTAGACTCTGGGCCAATAGCGGGCTGGAGAGGAAACAAGTAGCGGGTCCGATACTGCCAGGTGTAGATTAACGCTGGCTACTGGCTAGGGAGACTTCCAATGAACAAACAACTGGAGCTCGAGCTACACAGAACTGTGGAGTCTAGCCTACAGTTCATTGAACTCGAGACATTTTCCTATCCCTAGTTATAATTAGAGACCGGAAAAATTCGCCAGTTCATTGCCTTTAGGCTAGACTCCATGTATTTTTTTTGTACATTCGAGAAGATATCAACTGCTCATTGGCTGCCGGCTTTCACAGTGAGAGGTCGTGATTGGGACTGCATTTTGTTGCCTGTTTACTATTGGCTCACAGTCCTGGAGGAGTAGTCAAATAGGTCGTGAGCCAATTACAGAAGTAACCGTGAGATACATGTGTTTCAATTCTAGATTGTCCCAAAATAAATCCGCGAATTTTTTAGGTCTCTAGTTATAAGAAGTGCCAGTGACTTTTCGCGTAAAAATCGGAGCATACTGTAGACTTCAATACTATATACACACCTCAGCTGTTGTTATACCTCCATTGTCTGCTGGTACCGTGTCCGTCTTTGACCAAGCCACTCAGGACTAAGTAACTCCGACACTGAACCTTCGTGATTCGTGCGCAAACGGTTAACACGGGCCAGAACATTTTTTAGACAATCAAAGAAGCTGGATGACCCTACAGTGCTTTGGACTGTATCTTGTCTCGAAATCTTTTACCAAAAAGTCACTGTCCCTAGTTATAAGCTGTGAGGATAATTTATAATGATCCTGTATCGGCAGAGAGCCGGCCAGTGATGAACGTTGCTCCTGATAGTAAATGTGCCGGTGTCGTGTGAACTACAAGACCAAAATTGTAGATGGAAATACAAAGACCAGCAGAACTGATGTATGTGCTTTCCAAGAATATAGACCAATTATGTTTAGCTTGTCTTAATTCTTAGTAAATCCACACCGCACTCGAAGTATTAATATTATTGGCTATTGCCCGGACTACCTTGTTTTTTTTTCGCAAAAATATTCAGGCGCAGGCCAGACCTTAACATAGTTCATGTGCACGTGCACATTGCCTACAGCTATTGGCTGCGTGAGAATATATTTTCCACTCGACTGGGCCAATGAGAATAACGATATCACGACAAGAAACGTCCGTGATTGGCTGGCAGACACCTAACATGTGCAAGAGTTGAAATCAGCCGACCACGAAATGGGCTGTGAACTATCGTGATTTGCAGAACAACTAGTAGTGGAATGTTTTTGCGTTAAACATGCGTCCTAATAATAGCTGTAAATAAAATATAAAAAAAAAACAATTTTTTTTATATATAGGCAAATTCTTTAAACCTAAAGAATTTGGCGGTGTTTTAGTCTATTCAGAGGAATTTGCCTATTAATCGATAGTCCCCGATTAATCTGTCTTTTATTTGTAATCAGTATGTATACCACCGTTATTATTTTAAAAGATTTAATTTACTAATTTTTTTATTTTAATTTATTTCAGGTCAAGGTGCAGTTAATATATAAGTTTAGGTAAATTACAATATTATTTTAATACATGGATTTAGATTTAAAATTTCTAATGAAAGTGGATTTGTTTGTAATTTTATTTATGTTGGTTTTTTTTTTATTTTAGCTCTAAAATAAGTACATGTATAAAACAAGTAAAATTAGCAGTTTCACGTTTGCTGTTGAGAGCGGTTTGAAACGTACGCAAGTTCCCCGTGACAGTCGCGTGTTATGGTGTGGTCAGGCCTTAGCTGAACGGCTTGCCTGATTACACCTTCAAACATAAAAACGAGCGGGATTGCAACGCCACCATTTGGTCGTCGACAGTTGCAGAAATCCCCTCCACCGGTCACTGAGCGGGGCCGCAGAACCACGCGCTTGATATAGGCCGTCGTTAACCGTCTCGTCGCCGTCAGTCATCTTTAGTCCTTTTGGCGACCCGACCAGCGAAGCAGACCACGGAAGATGGGTGTGTCCGGCCGTCGCTAACCTTCTCTTAGAATCAGCCTCCGGCAACATTAACAAGGTGATGACGTTCAAGTTAGGGTTAAATAAAATGGCGTGAATCGTAATAATTAATAATAACAAATATCATATTAAATTCAATGTAAAGCTCCCCCGATCAATAGTAACATAAATAGTTATTGTAAAAGCAAAATTTTAATAAAACTCCTCTAAATACTGTTGTGCTCTACCGAAGTCATTGAGTGATTATTGAGTTACGCCCCCAGCATCTTTCATGTACGAATTGGCTNCCCTCGACTCCAGCCGCGCTAGCACAGCGCACTGATGGCGTACTCTCTTAGCAATCGTGGGGCCGCGGGGGCCGAGCGGGTAGACTGCCCGCCTCCCACCAAGGGCGAAACCGAGTTCGAACCCCGGCCGGATCACTCCCGAAGGTGTTCGCAAGTGGAAACCTTGCTGGACGATGGCGCTCGTCAACGAGTTTTCTCGGGGATTTCCCGTTTCCCTAACCCTTTCATTCCGGCGCTGCTCCACTCAATTGCAAGTTATAGTCTGTTTGCGGTTTCTTCCCACTTTTTGAATCAAACCTTTGAAAACTCTCGCCATATGTTCGGCTTTCTTGGTTGTTTCCTAAATATGCCACGTATCACAAGTGTGGTAAACATATCTTATTTGTGTTCAATTAAAATTATATTTATATATTATTAACGAATTATAATACTTTATTTAAATTTAACGTGAACATAAACAGGGCCAATATATGTGTGCTGGTTTTGCCTAGTGAGAAATAGTTGTTAAGCAAAATAGCATTGCAGTGAGTGCGCACGAACGCGGTGAATTTTCCCTTTGGTGTAGTTCTACAAACCCAGTTAAGCTTCGTTCGCATTAGGAGGAAGGAATATCCCGGAAGTAGGACTTCAGCAGTGCTTCAGAGANCCCAGTTAAGCTTCGTTCGCATTAGGAGGAAGGAATATCCCGGAAGTAGGACTTCAGCAGTGCTTCAGAGAAGTAAGACTTCAGCAGTGCTTCAGAGAAGTAGGACTTCAGCAGTGCTTCAGAGCAGTTGGACTTCAGCAGTGTTTCAGAGATGTAGGACTTCAGCAGTGCTTCAGAGAAGTTGGACTTAACCATAAGTATGGCCTATACTCTGTGCTTCCGCCCAAAACTGACGCACATTTTACAGGTCTTCATTTATTATTAGCCTTTCAGGATTCTGTGCTTTTGCGGGCCTGAACCTTTGCGAAAAGGGAATTGATGTTAGTAACACGATNTTATTAGCCTTTCAGGATTCTGTGCTTTTGCGGGCCTGAACCTTTGCGAAAAGGGAATTGATGTTAGTAACACGATAAAATACAAAAAACTTTAATGTGATAATTGCACTCGTCCCCATGAATTACGTGAGTGTAGAACTCAGAACTTCTGCGACGGCAGGTGACGTCATAGCTATCTGGGTCACAGACTGGCACCGAGCTTCATAATTTCAAAAGTGAAAATAAGGCATCGTAAATGATGGCAGTGACAAGTACACGTTCAAGTTATTCAGGAAATGGAGAAGAATTTTTTGTTTCTATGAATGTATCAAAATGGTGTACCACTGCTATTAGTTCCGAATATTGGCAGGAAACGATCGAAAGTAGCAGACAGCTGTTTAATTACGCCTGTAACGAAATAGTTATTCTGTTTTAAACGATTCTAAACTTGATATATTTTATTACGTTAACAAATGCAGTAAAGATACTGCTGTTTTCAGTGCACCAAAAAACAATCAATGTATAAAAGTGTATGAAACTTAAGCAGAGAAACATGGTATTTAGTTTCAAAATGTGTTTGATATTATTAACAAGCTGCTGTCAATTCCTAACATGTTGATGGGTTCTATAGGAACGCCACATATGTATATTTTAAGGGATTTCCTAGCGTATTAACAGAACTGGAACAAATATAATGTTTCTTGTCTCGAATACAAAATTATCGAAGTATGACCAATGTGTTTATAAAGATTGTTACTGTGAACGCAACACAACCACACTTCTTAGAAAGCATTCGTTCTTATCTGCGTCAATAACTTGTTAATACGAAACTCTGCGGAATATTTTGTAAACAAGAAAGGAATCACATTCCNGTTCTTATCTGCGTCAATAACTTGTTAATACGAAACTCTGCGGAATATTTTGTAAACAAGAAAGGAATCACATTCCTCCAAATACTCCCACTACATTAGTTTATTCATCGGCGGCTGACTTGGATACAATATTGCCGTTTTGTTTTTTATAAGTTGCATTTTGTTTGGTCACATTGAAAGTGTCTTGCTTTTCACTTGCTCAAAGTTATAGTAAAATGAGAAAATAATATTCGCGCAGGTTTGTGAGCGAGAGGGAAGTGGAGACAGTGCAGGGGAGGGCTCTCCCGAGCTCTCGCCGCTGGAGGGAGGGAAACCACCTGACACTGCTAGCGCTATACTCACCAAACTGATAACGTCACTTTCCACTACCATGCTGTTAAACACCGCGCTGTACGAACTACGTTGTTTATACAGGTAATGTGCACACGTAGAGCAGCTCTCGCCCAACCGCACTCAGCCGCTGTCATTACTGAGCGGAACAACCCCACTCCTCAGCGCAGCGGCAGTGGACTCACCCGACAAGTATTCTACTTCTGCGCATTATTTTCTCAATTTGATTTCATTCTACCTACGTGTGAGGAAAAAAATTATGTTTCCCTTGGACAATTCGATAATTTAGGCGTGCCAAGATTAACACGCAACTGCATAAAGGAATGCCAATAGGCATTATCGCTTAGCCAGGCAGATGTTGCAGAGGAATATTTTCCACAACACTGGAAGTGTTGCGTTCGACAAGAACAAGGCAGTCAACAAACTCGGCAGGATGGGAAGTGTGTGCTTAGAAAGTTATGTGTTTCTGTCGTAGTGTTTTGTTTAGATCCACAAGGCGTGATTTCAAAAGCTGCTATCTGCTTGATTCATGCTAATATTGATGACTTTGATGTTAGAGACATCGCGTGTTGGAAAGACTTTGCTGTGTAATGTCGTCGCAGACTTCTGCGACCAGTGTTCTTGATGCGCCTGTGATGTTCTCACGGAAGACGCTCGAGGGTTATGAAATGTTCTCGCTGTGTGAATTTCCGAAACATTGAACCAAGAACCCATTTCGAACCATTTAATGTATTTCGATTGTGTTTGACTAAGTGTTTGATTTAAGTAAACGCATTACATACAGTAGTAGCTGACACAATGTATTATTACCGAAAAAAATGTGTTGACTGATTTTCGAATAATAACGCATTGAAACCACAAATTAAGTAATTGTTTTAAATTTTAAAATTTGTTTTATTCGGTATTTTAATAACAGAATTTAAAGAAAAATATAATTATAACATCTTACTTTCTTAATATTTTTCTAAAAGGTAGATAAAATTTAATATTATATTGTGGATGTTTTATTTTGCCCATTTTAAGGAAAATAATTTGTCCGTTTTATTGTTTTCTGGTTTATACTCCTAATTTTTCTCAAAGAGAACAGCAATTTTTAAATCGTAAATTATGCGCAGTATCAGCTATTGATGTACAAGTTGGTTACCAGCATTCAAATAGCTTTTCAATAAATGTCCCGCCATCGACACAGACAACGTGTTCACGGTCGTAGACACTTTGCACGTAAACTAAATGTACAACGGCTACTGAACACAGCACGGCATCAACGTCCTGTCTCCCTTGTAGCTAATCTGATTGGTTGATTGTTCTGCACCTTTTCAACATGCAGCTGCGAGCAGCCACGAAAGGGAAAGTCAAGCAAAGTGAGAAGTGTGCCAAGGATCTTGTAATCGTTCCTTCTTAACGCTTTCTTCTCCCGAGACACGATGGTTAGAAGAAAATTAAGAATTAAAACACCTAATTTTTCCCTGCGCTGTTATAATAATAATGCCCTCAACAAAGTAACTGGAAAAACTTGCAGCCATTAAAGTAAACAAGAATCTGAAACTCAACGTTTACATTGCGTATTAAAGGAGCGATAAAAAAAAATATTAAAGTAAAGTCGAGAAAGTTTATTAAAGAGCTCTCTTCCTCGACAAAAAGTTGTCCTTAGCTTCCGTTATGAACGTTGCCACTGCGCCTTTCAGCTTAAGGTTCTCATATATAATAATAGTATAATAAGTATTGTATATTTTTTTGCGTGGAGTGCCTTGTGGATTAGGAGCCGCCATTTTATCTCTCGTACCTCATTCCTTGAAGTGCAAATTGGTTCGTCGGGAGGCAGGCACTATACTGTCGACGTGTTATAGCGGCTGAAATCGCCCTTAAGCGCAACTCAGGAAACACATAGCCGCGTTAAGCTGTGCCCACAGCTACAGACTGTTAAGTGCTATCGCCTTTGGGGGGAAATGAGCGCAAATTACGCACTTCAGCTACTTTCCACAGTTTCAAGCTGAAAATTATTCAAACTTTCGCGCGGGTCGTTCGATACGTGATTTTCAGCGCGTGCTATCGTAAATGGAAATTTGAAGGCGCTTGTGAGGTAAATATACCGCTGAACATACTTAACGACCTATTATGCAATAAGTAGCTGAGGGAGTTCAGTAAAGAGTTATTATGTATAACGATTATGAAAATATACGCTGAGAATAATTTCTAGAGTAAGGTTGGTTCGTGAGTAGCCTTTCATTAGAAGGTACTGGAGTTTCCACAACACGGAGAAGTGTTAAAATTAAGGCGTCCGTCTAGTTGTCGCGTGAACTGGATCCGCAGCGCGTTTGTAGCACACGTTCTTAAACCAAACTGTTTCACGTGTGTACAATCTGTTTGCAGAGGGAAATAAGTCACGCTTTACAATAGAGCAGAATACATATCTAGGCAGATCACGCTATAGCAGACGCTAATTTTAAAATCTAAAACATGGTCAAAAATGACATTTAAAGTCTATTATATTTTATTATATTATACATATATTATATTATATATATTATGTTATACATATTACATGTATTATATATTTATTATATTGTATATTCTACTGTTATACCTGCGAATCTGTATAAGCGCCCTGCATACAAAATTGCAACAAACTTCCCACTAATTAACATATAGGGTCAGTATCAACAATTAAATGACAGGTGCGTGCAGCACTCTTGAACACTGCACGCCAGTTCAGAGCCCTGAACCGCAGGTACTTAATAATACCTACAGAGGTGAAAAAGCCACATATACCGCAAGCTCCAGCCGCGCACGACAGCAATATGATGTCACTAGCCATCAACACATCGGAACGCCATTCTGCAATCAGCAGCTGGTAACTTACTTGCCAGCCAACAGCCCAGCCAATAGGAAGTACTTTGCAGCACGTGGTAGCCAATAAGACACAAGGCCATTTCCCACAGCCTCGCACAGCCAATAGCAGAATGGGTACGCCCACATCAAAAGGAACCGCCTTGCCATTTCGTCTCTGCGCATTTATCTACCCCGTGTCTGTGTCGTAGCGTCGATGGCGCACTTGATGCGCGTGGCAGCTTTGCCCTTATAACTACCGCACTTGTCAACCTCGAACGTTGGAAAAATCTACTCGTATATGGGCTTGTTAAATAAACTGTCATATTTTGTAATCCTGCCGGTTATTATGTTGTGCTTTGACACTATTCCCCACCTTTGATGTACAGAGTGGTTCATAGGGTCCTCAGTTAATGTTAGATGGCACAGACTATAAGGTGCCTGATAGGCTGAGGGTAAACAATAAGGTAGTCTTTCGGTGTTTTACTTTAACTAGTTGGTTATATTGTCTCAAGTTTATATATACAGAAATGCTTCCGAGGTGTGGTACTCTATTTAACTAACACGGATTAACTGCTGGTGACGTCTTGGGGGGGGGGCTTCTTTGATTGACGACTTGATACTTAGCTATGCTTATAGTGCTTGGTATGTTTCGGCTGGATGAGGTCCAGCGATGTGGGCGGCCTTTGAAAGGCCCGCATTTGGTACTGTCTCCCCTCGACTGCTGCTCTGGGTTCGCTCCTCGACGCTCTCCTCTCATTCCGACGTCCTCTCGCGATTCCCAACGNTGTGGGCGGCCTTTGAAAGGCCCGCATTTGGTACTGTCTCCCCTCGACTGCTGCTCTGGGTTCGCTCCTCGACGCTTTCCTCTCATTCCGACGTCCTCTCGCGATTCCCAATGCAACTGACTCTCTCGGCGTGGTGATAAAAACCGACTCCTCTTCTCTCGTAAATTGGCTTATATCCTCTCTTGGCTCCCTCCCTAAAACTGTACATGTGCCTTCCCTTGTTGGGATAGGGGTATGAAGGAGAGCGCAGAACAAAGAATACTTCATACACGTGCCATGGTTCTTGTTGGTAGAGGTGGGGGTGTAGGCCAGCGGCCCCTGGCAGCGCGTGTCCAGGTGCTTCTAAGTTTTGTTAGGGGGACGGGGAGGTACTCGTGGCTCCAACTTTCAAACTGATCAGCCCTTCCTTGGGGCGTATCTCACCTTCGGGGTGGGTCGGCGATATTTTTCTGTCGTCCACCTTCCCTACTTTAACTCCATTGATGGCTATTTGCTTAACTCGGCGTAACATCGGCGTGTCCAAGCTCACGTGGTTTGCTAGGGGTGGGGGGAGAGGTCCCGCGCTGCAGCGACACATGTAATGGCCTGCATGTGCTGACTACTTCTGGCTTCTCTGTGCATGTGCCTGTCGAAGGTGCTCGCGGGGGATTAAAATCGCGGGAGCTGTCAGCGAGGTTTCTACTTCCAGTATGTGTTACACTTCAGCTTATATATTTTTTACACCAGACACTAATCGAAAAAACATCTTTATTTTATAAAGCGAGGTGGTGCTGTAATTACACACGCAACGCTTATTTTGGAAGACCAGAATTCTATCCAGTTTACTACGGTCTTCCGAAATCACTTCACATGATTGGCACATACAGCTGCAACTGGCACTGGTATGCTCAAATGTGTACACATTATAGATGCAGCTAGTTTCTGGTACATGCTGTATATGATATATGTATACGAGATTTACGTGGTCGTAAGTACTGCTACATTAATTCCTTTGCAGTTTGCACATTAATACTCAGCGAGTGTGTGTACCTTCGTGTTGGTTACAGTTCAGCCCACTTCACAGAAATCTGGCTCCCAGTACAGCATTCTTGAGACATATGGGGTTGCGAAATAGAACATGTTCTAAATTTGTTTCACCGATGTGCTCAAACACATAAAATGTTGGACATAAGTGTAACGACTTCAAACCACACATGTTGGTTTATACAAAAATAAAGGACTGTAAAATAACTGAATTGTAAATTAAACTTAATGAAAATATCGAGAAATACTTCATATAACTCAATAGTTCATAGTGAGATAATGAAGATAAATTTAAAATAGTGTTCGCCTCTTTGGCAGTATCGGCCTACGCGTGAGTACGTCACGCCAGAGCTTGGAGGTGTATTGCCTCGCCGTGGTGTCTCCGGAGAAATGGCCAGTTCGCCCTCCCACGTCGTGGGCATGAGCCGACTAGTAGTAAAAGCGTACGGAAACACCGCTTCGCTGACCCCAGGTGGCGGCGACAGGTACTTTCTCTCCGCAATTTTCTGTGCCATATGACGTCGCCTGGTAGTATCGCAGCTAGCCGTTAGGAAGCAAGCAACACACCTCAGTTTATGTGACGCTCGTCAAACACTCTGGACTTTGAAATGTTTCATAAAGGACGAGCGTTTCTCCGCGAAAATATATTACTTCACGCCTCGTATTTCGTAATACACGTGCAATTTACATAAGGCTTCTTTCCTACTAAAATTCACCGTAAATTTAAATCTTCGTATTAAAAAGGGTAGCAAAATTTACTCTCATACACTTGTAAGAATACGAAGACTATCTTAACAACTTGTAACCAAAGTATTTTCGTAAAAATACCAAATATTTGTCTCTCTGTACGCTGAAATTAGTAATCTTAGCAATTTCTAGTGGTACGGAGAAATTCTTATAAACCTGCAAATTCAAATAAAAATGTCAAAATTGATTTGATGAGTGTGAAACTAAAAAAAAAACTGAATACTGTTGAAATTATTTAAAACTATCATTTTAATAAGTCTTTACATTGTAAAAGAATTCTTTAATTTTTACAAACAATTCTTTGAACTATGAAATCTTTCTTCTGAGTAGTGAACGCATCACTGTTGTTTTTCTTCCCAGCGTCTCGGAAGACATTGCAGCATCCATCTTCAAGGTGAAGTAGCGGCAGCAATGCCTGTTACCTTCTGAAGGTAGCAGCGTCAATAACTGTTACCTTCTGAAGGTAGCAGCAGCAATAACTATTTCCTTCTGAAGGTAGCAGTGGCAATAACTGTTACCTTCTGAAAGTAGCAGCAGCAATAACTGTTACCTTCTGAAGGTGGCAGTGCCAATAACTGTTACATTATGAAGGTAGCAGTGGCAACAACTGTTACATTCTGAAGGTAGCAGTGGTAATACCTGTTACCTTCTGAAGTTAGCAGCGCCAATAACTGTTGCCTTCTGAAAGTAGCAGCGCCCATTACTATTGCCTTCTGAAGGTAGCAGCAGCAATAACTGTTACCTTCTGAAAGTAGCAGCGGCAATAACTGTTACCTTCTGAAGGTAGCAGCAGCAATAACTATTGCCTTCTGAAGGTAGCAGTGGCAATAACTGTTACCATCTGAAAGTAGCAGCGACAATAACTGTTACCTTCTTAAGGTGGCAGCGCCAATAACTGTTACTTTATCAAGGTAGCAGTGGGAACAACTGTTACATTCTGAAGGTACCAGTGGCAATAACTGTTGCCTTCTGAAGGTAGCAGCGCCAATAACTATTGTCTTCTGAAAGTAGCAGCGGCAAAAACTGTTACTTTCTGAAGGTAGCAGTGGCAATAACTGTCACCTTCTGAAGGTAGCAGCACCAATCACTTTTGCCTTTTGAAAGTAGAAGCGACAATTAATTTTACCTTGTGAAGGTAGCAGCAGCAATAACTATTGCCTTCTGAAGGTAGCAGTGGTATTAACTGTTACCTTCTGGAAGTAGCAGCGGCAATAACTGTTACCTTCTGAAGGTGGCAGCCCCAATAACTCTTATGTTATGAAGGTAGCAGTGTCAACAACTGTTACATTCTGAAGGTAGCAGCGGCAATAACTGTTGTCTTCTGAAGGTATCATCAGCAATAAACGTTACCTTTTGAAGGTAACAGGGGCAATAATTGTTACCTTCTGAAAGTAGCAGCAGCAATAACTGTTACCTTTTGAAGGTATCAGCGCCAATAACTGTTGCCTTCTGAAAGTAGCAGCGACATAAACTGTTACCTTCTGAAGTTAGCAGCGCCAATATATGTTGTCTTCTGAAAGTAACAGCGACAAAAACTGTTACCATCTGAAAGTAGCAGCGACAATAACTGTTGCCTTCTGAAGGTAGCAGCGGCAATAACTGTTACCTTCTGGATGTAACAGCGCCAATAACTTTTGCCTTCTGAAAGTAGCAGCGACAAAAACTGTTACCTTCTGAAGGTAGCAGCGGCAATAACAGTTCCCTTCTGAAGGTAGCAGCGGTAATAACTGTTACCTTCTGAAGGTAACAGTCGGGAAGAAGAACGACAGTAACGCGGCTACTTATCAGATGCCAACATTTTGCAGACAACGGCCTCGAAAGCCTGCGAACCATATTACTTCTTTGAACTGGTTGCCAAAATCATTTTTGTTAGACTTCGTGTAAATTAGGACAAATTTTATAACAGGGTACTCTGGAATGTGTAATATATGTTGAATTATAACAAGCAATTTATATAGACGTCAAGTCTTTTTATAAAAATGTATATTCATAAAATATGTGTTCCTATAGTGAAATCTGTTGAAAATTTTCAATATTTCATATGTTGACTTACAAGAAAATTCTTGTCAACTGTTTTCCGAAGAAATGTTTGTAAAGAGCATTTTTTTTCCTGTGTAAAATATCGCATTTCATTTAGTAATTAATTTAATTCATAAAAATTACACACAGCGTAATTATAAAGTTATAACGCATTAGTAGTCTGCCAAATTCGCGTTACCACCGGGCAGTACATAAGAGACTGCATTACACCGTATTCTCAAATCTGTTTTGTTATTACACTGAAGAGCCAGAAAAACTGGTGCACCTGCCTAATATCGTGTAGGGCCCCTGCGAGCACGCAGAAGTGCCCCAAGACGACGTGGCATGGTCTCGACTAATGTCTGAAGGTATGCAGGAGGCATTGAAATCTGCGCCAATTTTAGAAAGGGCTGCACGTCTGTCGCGTTTAATGATTCTCGTCAGTCGTCGTTTGTCCCCTTCGTTCACGATCTTTTTCCGGTCGCAGCGATGTCGAACATGTGAGGTTTTACAGGATTCCCGATTTCACTGTACACTCGTGAAATGGTCGTACGCCAACATCCAAATGTTATCGCTTCCTCGGAGATGCTATGTCCCATCTCTCGTGCGCCGACTATAACACCACATTCAAACTCACTTAAATATTGATAACCTGCCATTGTAGCAGCAGTGACCGAACTAGCTGCCGACCGCATCGCGTTACTCTGGTTCCATACCTCTGTTATTTGCATACGCACGCCTATACCAGTTTTTTTGGCTCTTCAGTTTACATTGGTTCAGCCACAGTAGACCACAGTTTGACTTGTTACTTAGTTGCGTCTGAATCGTCCAACACATAATTAGAAGTTGCTTATAGGTTTGCAGTTTCTCAAGGCCGTGCCAACTGAATTGTACTGCAGTGAAGACGGCCGTGACAATCAGCACTTTGGAATATAAAAGCGAAACAGCCGATTGTACCAACAACTTCGGCCGCAAACGCCAACAAAATAACGTCACTAACCAGCGGTGTATCTTAACGCCGTTCGCCAATCAGAGTCTGCGAACTTACAGTACCCGTCAAAAACAGTTATTAAGTTTGTTAAAAGACTTTCCTGGTTTAAAACTTTTGTTGTTACCTGTGTTATAAAATTATCCGACATTGTTACTGTCAAAACATATATTAGCATGACTAAATTATTGAAATAAGTCAAATAATTTCAAGTTAGGAATTTCGAAACAATGTCATTAATGTGAAATAATCGTACACATTTGTGTATAAGAATTTACGTATACACAACTATTCTACATATATATTTGTTTTTTTTTTTTTTAGTTGCTCTTATAAACACAATTGAAAGAGAAACCCATACGAGGAATATAATATATTTGCAAACGCGTATGTTTATTTTTTTTCATTGAACTCACTTTGTAAAGAAAACTACCGTAATTTCGCCAGACTTGATAACAATGTATATTCTTTATCAGTTGATCCAGCGAGACGGGATTTCCATTGTTAGTTCTCTTTGCTCTCAAGAGATAACATTACAGTTTTGTTACCGGGAAGTTATGAATTTAACGATTATTGTCATCCATGTTGAGACGTACAGTTGTGGTAGAAGTTTCATGCAATTTTTGTGTATAAAATTGGGAAAAAAGTGTATTTCCGAACATAATATTGTATATTGTTGGAATGAGTTGNGGGGGGGGGGGGAATTATAAAGTGTATTACCGAACATAAATTGGCAAATTTTTTAATTGAGTAAGCGAAACAAAAAACAAAAAATTTCAGTTTAATTAAGCATTTGTAAGGCACATGCATCAATCACAAAAAAAAACATTGTAGTCTGTTTTATAATACAGGTGTGAAAACAATCTATTAAAAATACCAACGATTGTTCATATGCTACATAATTTTCATTGCAGTTTTTTTAAGAATTGTTAAACTATTCCACGGTGTTTTCTTGTTTCTTTTTATTTATGTCCTATATCACGTAAAGTTGAAGTTTTCTTTTACATCTTGGTCCTGAACTTTTGATTTGTACTGTACTTGGCAGTCGGTAGCCCGCAGGGGCGAGCGAGATACGAGTGAAGATATTTAGGCGGCTCTTAACAGCGAGGTCTGGAGAGACGATGAGGGTGACGCGAGGTGGGCATGGAGACCCCCGAGAAAATCCGCCGACCAGCAGCATCGTCCGGCACGATCCCCAATTGTGAGAATCCGGGGAGTGGCCCGGCCGGGGATTGAGCCCGGTTCACCCTAGCGGGAGGCGAGTGCGCTAACCGCTTAACAACCCCCCCCCCCAAGAGAAAAGTGTTTACTTTATGCATTACGGCACGCGTGTCTTCCAATAGCCATTTCATCAAATTAATTCGGGAATTTTTTTGACCTCGGCCAGACACTGAGAAATTGGTTACCGCCGGCCGCAAAACACAGGCGTGCCATCATTACGAAACAGCGTGGAAACAATCTCGCTAATGAGAAACACTATTCCCGTGGATGCCACTTAGATCATGCAATATCTTGATGCTCGACATGCCTAAGGGAGCAGTAAAACCGACCACTCCTGGTAATCACCGAGGGATTAGCACGATTGTAACTTGCAGTCTTCCCAGCCACGTGTGTATATTCACAGTCGAAAGGTTAACGAGAGACTGGCGATTGTATCGGGGAGTTTGTTACATGTCTAATCGCTCGGATGAGCAGTAGCTATAACTCAAGGATATGTATTTGCTGTTTTAACAACACTTTATATTAGAGAAGTAAACTAATGTCGAATAATCAAAATCACCCATACCATTAAGTAGAAATATGTCCTTGACAATTAGTTGGTGCTAACTCAACAGTATTAACATTAATAGGACTAATTAAATTTTTTCAACAAACATCTATATTAATATTAATAATAGGAACAACAATAACACTATTAAATATAATTCAATGATGACGAGATGTAGTTCGTGAAGGAACATATCAAGGTTTACATACAAAAACAGTTATTAAAGGACTAAAATGAGGAATAATCCTATGTATGTCATTTCTCGAACGGGTTCATTGCGTGCGGTGCGTGACAAAGAGTTATGTGATTTTCTGGGAGGGCTGCGTTTTTTCCCATGCCCTTCATTCGGCCGTCGCTCCATCCCCATCTCATTTTTCACATCATCAGTTATTCTGGAGGGCCGTGACAACCGTTGTATACGTCATACAAGTCACCTGGATACATTTAACGCCAGTTTCCTCTTAATACTACGATAAACTTGACGTAAAGCTCTTAACGTTACCGTAGGAAAACTGCCATGTCTACATTTGACGTTAATGTTTAAAAAAATAAAAGGATTGCACATTTTAAAGATTTTCAGTTACTTGATATTTTTTAAGAAAAACTCATTCTGCAGATGTCATAGCTAGGGCCAGTGACTTTTCGAGTAAAAATCGGAGCACACAGTAGACTGCAATACTATATACACACCTCAGCTGTTGTTATACCTCCATTGGCTGCTGGTGCCGTGTCCGTCTTCGACCAAGCCACTCAGGACTAAGTAACTCCGACACTGAAACTTCGTGATTGGTGTGCAAACGGTTAACACGGGCCAAACCTTTATTTAGCCAATCAAGGAAGCTGGAGGACCCTACAGTGCTTTGGACTGTATCTTGTCTCGAAATCTTTTCGCGAAATATCACTGCCCATAGTCATAGCTAAGCTAAATATTTCAAAAACTCGGTTGGTGTTATTTGTAATAAGACTTCGAGCAACAGGAGATAAATGTACGGCGACGACAAGTCCATCTATTGGCGAATGTTTACATAATCTCTTGTTGCTTGTCTTTCGGCGTCTTCTAATCCTATTAGTTGGAGTTAAACGTTAAATGTAAAGACGTAGAATTTTACCGATTTTTAACGAGATGCGTTAAAAATTTTGCGTCGCCAAGATATCGAAGATCGGTTGTAGCCGCTCCCATTATGATGAAGGTGTCCACGATTTAACGACTTACTATAAAGCATAAAGTTTTTTCAGCAATTGACCCAGCCTTATCATATAGATTTAGCTTTATGATAATGCTGGGCCAATTGCAGACAGGCTTTACGCCTGAAGGCACGAACAACATGCGGATATACACCGACTTCCGGAAAGCAACGGGACACGGGTCTAGTGACATGTAGGCCCTCGTGTCTAACCCAGCAAAGTGCAGCGACTCGTCGTGGCATCGTTTACACAAGTGGACGAAACACCTGTGGGGGGGG
>NQII01004500.1:88875-119796 GCA_002778355.1 Clitarchus hookeri
GGGGAGATAAAGGCCTGCGAAGGCTTAGCTGTACGAAAAGAGGCTCTTCCGCGGAGATGAAAAGGAAACTTCATAAAAGGATCAACTGGGGAGAAAGTACGTGAACGGCAGGTTTTTTACGCTTAGAAGACTACGTCCGAGATACGCCATAACAACAGAATATGTGAATATATAGAAGCGATACAGCGTGGCGGTTTCATCGCTTATTGGTCCCGTGAAGCTGTGCAAATGATAGGCCTATCTTATGAGGCTGTCTCACCCGTTATACAGAAACAATTACTTTCAATAACAGACTGAAAATGTTTCACTATAGACGCATTACATTCCATAGTTCTGTGCAAATTTCTGTACGTGATTGTTAATAGGTAGGGCGAGTGACTTTTCGCGTAAAAATCGGAGCACACAGTAGACTTCAATTCTATATACGCACCTCAGCTGTTGTTATACCTCCATTGGCTGCTGGTGCCGTGTCCGTCTTTGACCAAGGCACTCAGGACTAAGTAACTCCGACACTGAACCTTCGTCATTCCTGCGCAAACGGTTAACACGGACCAGAACATTTTTTTTTAGCCAATCAAAGAAGCTGGATGACCCTACAGTGCTTTGTACTGTATCATGTCTCGAAATCTTTTCGCGAAATATCACCGGCCCTAGCAATAGCCATTACGAGCCCGTGTCCCCAACCATATTGCATTCTTTATTTATTTATTCCTAGTTTAAATTTAGGAGAATTGATTGGATAATGTGACAACAGAAGCTTACATAATTGTTTTACCCATTATTACGGACATAATATAAGAACTACTAACAAATATTTATGAAACAATTAACCTAATACAAAATTCTATATACCTACAAATTCATTCTCACCTTTTAATGACAAATAGGGAACACCTATTAATAGGGGCAGTGATATTTCGCGAAAATATTTCGAGACAAAATACAGTCCAAAGCACGGTAAGGTCGTCCAGCTTCTCTGATCGGTTAAAAAAGGTTCTTGCCCGTGTTAACCGTTTGCGCACGAATCACGAAGGTTCAGTGTCGGAGTTACTTAGTCTTAAGTGGCTTGGTCAAAGACGGACACGGCACCAGCAGCCAATGGAGGTATAACAACAGCTGAGGTGTGTATAAGTATTCAAGTCTACTGTGTGCTCCGATTTTTACGCGAAAAGTCACTGGCCCTAGTTATTGCACCTAATGGAATGTCCTTATTGGTCGAACTGCCGCCTGGCAAGGTAGTCTCCGAGAGCTGATTGGCGAACGACCACCCGCCATATTGCTTTCCAGTGAGGCGATTTTGCTGGCGTGTGGGACTGGAATTCGCGGTACAGGTGGTTGTTTAGACTCTGTACACTCACGTACTCTGTGATAAAGGCCTGTGACAGCCCTGCTGACGAAAGAAATGCTCTTCCACCGGGTACATAAGGAAACCTCGTAGAAAACTGAAAGGTAGGGAAAGTACACTCTAATATTGAAACAGTGAGAACTAAGCCAAATCCGTGAAAGAAGGGAAAATTGAGCAACTGATAATCAGTGCCAGGTAACTAATTAATGAAGTGACTAAATTTCACTGATATATTTGTGATTATCACTGAACGTCAAGAACTCCACTGCCGTAAATCACTTGTTCCCAATTAGTTTGCTTCGTTCACCGGTCAGCAGTAATTTATCGACTGACTTTCAGTGAATGTTATTTCAGTGATTGATATCACTGTTTCGGGTTTCAAGTTTACGGGAACGACATGTTTTCCCGCTTTCAGGGTTATTTCCGGCTCACACACACACACACACACATTAAAACAAAAAATATTTAAGATGGGAGAAATCAATTACAGCCTGTGGAAATGGCTTCACGTGGAATCATTTGTAGATTACGATTGTTATAATGCCTGAATTCCGCTGTTTTAAAGTTCGATCAGCGGAGTTAAAAACTGTGAGTTGTCTATGAACCGGGTAGTTTTTTAAACCTTTAAAAGCGGTTTAATTGCGGAATAAACGATTGTTACAGTAGCGGGAAGCATTTATTACGTGGCGAAACGATTGATAATCGTTTGCCACTGGCTGGTGCATGAAATGAGTTGTAGAGTTGCTTTATTTTTTTTTTTTTTAACACGAGATACGAAAACGGTTGGATATTTTTTTAGCTGTGTCTAAACACGAGAAGCATTTCAAAAACGTTTCGTACCCAAAGACAAATTTCAAGTTCTCATTTGAACTCCAAGGATTATTCTTTTTTGGGCGTGATCGTAGTTAAAAATCGTGTTTTCAGAGTCAGGTTCAGCTGTTAAACTCTTTATACAGAAACTTTACTATTGCCTTTAGACCCGCATTCTGCATTCATCTTTATCAGAGACACAGGCGTAGCCAGAAATTTAATGCGTGATGGGNGGGGGTTAAAAATGTAATTTTTGGAAAAAATATGAAAGCTATAATATGAAAAATTATTAGTTGAAAAAATTATTTACAACCAATGCGCTAATATACAGAGACTGAACAACAATAAGGTATAAGCCTCCTTCGTGTTCAAGGGGAATCATACATTTCTTATATTGAAAAATATTAAAGTTGTAAATTTGTTTACCAATTATATTTTTTTATAAAGGTGGCAGTATCTTGTCGACACATGCAAACAGTGACTCCGTCTCTACCTTCCACCAGCTGGAATTTCTTTTCCAACATGAAATAGAGACCTCCCCCTCCCCACCTTCCCTTCCCAGAAACCCACTGTGTGGTTCAAAGAGTATGTTGATTTGGGTTTACCAAGTGAGAGAGATAGGAAATAACTTCAACGAATATTTAGAAAATTTCCAAAAAAAAGATACAATCCTACCACCAACGGGCATGAAGTGAATACAAAATGTACTTTCAGAACCCCAAAATTAAACACAAAAATTTGTATTAAAACCGCTTGAACAAAACAAATAATTTTCTCATAAATTACATATTTTTAATGTGATAACAAAACCCCGTAGGGAAAAACTTAACTATTATGAACCCATATTACCAGCTCCCTCCCACAACCCCTTAAGGAAAAGGCTTCTGTTCTGATCAAGTCGCTCAGTAAGTCTCCTCAATGTCTCTGATCAATGTTTCTATGATCCTTCAAAAAGGCGAACACCAGACTTTTATTTCTTCTGCGCCCCGTACTGGAAGTTTGTCTAACGTTGATGTTGCGTAGAGCACCCCATGGTGACGTCACAAGCTGCTCGCGCCACCAGTAGTCCAGGAGAGAGTGGGAGGAAGGGGAACGAAGCGGCAAACAAGCCCGGCAGCGGGCCGGCACGCCAGTGTGACTACAGCCCGCCTGCCGGTCACCTCGGCAGGGCAGAGCAGGAGTCAGACGGGGCGCTCGCACCAAGGTAAGCCATGTCCACAGCGGCGATGATCATACACGTAGTTCACGTGGTAGCAACGGCATATGACTCGGGTATTCCTTGGTGTAGGCGCACGGTGATCGACGGTACGCCGTCAAAATATTTCATTTCTTGGTGGAGGGGGTTGTGTACGGGTGCCCCCTCCCTCCCCAATCTGACTCCGCCCCTGTCAGCAGAACCTTATTATATAGGGTTACCTCGTGAAGTCACGTTCAGAGGAGTCGCTGACGGTAATACTGTAATTTAGTTGAGCACTTCGCGCGTAGAGTCGATGAGGCAAATGGTGCGTGAGCGAGAGTAGGCCTTATCGGTCTGCAGGCAAGCGGAAGCCTTATGAAGACGAAGAGTGTAATATGTCGAGTGATCGCGTTGCGAAAGCGTGATCCATAGCGCCGTCTGTTTTTCCGCAAAAACCATTCCTCGACCACTTGTACTCCAAAACACGTTAGTTCAGAACCGATATCGCGGTTGTATGACTTTAACTTCGGGGTGTTTTAGGTGTCTGCCAGCCAATCACGGACGCTCAGTGCCAGGGTAACTATATTCTTATTGGCCCAGCNTTCGGGGTGTTTTAGGTGTCTGCCAGCCAATCACGGACGCTCAGTGCCAGGGTAACTATATTCTTATTGGCCCAGTCTAGTAGAAAATGTTTTCTCGCACAGACACGCGGTCAACAGCCTAAGGAAACATGGAAGTTTCCAAGTGAGAAGATGAAGTTTAGCTGCGCATAAACATTTTCGCAAAAAAAATACAGGTGGCGGTAATCATGCACTAAATAACTTCCGTGTCATTTATTGTGTACAAAATTGTCAATGTTTCTTTCTCAAGCACGAGTAAACGAGGGGCCACGGTAGTGTAGTGGTTAGACTACCTGCCACCCACCTAGGCTAACCGGGTTCGATTCCCGGTGGGGTCACTCCCGGATATTCGCACGTGGGGATCGTGCTGGACGATGCTGCTCGTCAGCGGGTTTTCTCGGGGATCTCCCTTTCCCCCGACCTTTCATTCCGGCGCTGCTCCATACACACTTCACTTAATCCTCATCGGCTCTCAAGACCTCGATGTGAAGAGCCGGCCAGATCTCTTCGCTCACTCGTCACACACGAGTAAACGAGAAAAGATAAAATAAATGTTGTGTTGTATATTTTGTTACGACGATTATTAACACACCGTGACGCTGTATGCCCGTTCATTCTACTGATTGGCGAGTAGTGACTACTGAGTGAGTGAAGAGATTTGTTTGGCTCTAAGTATCGAGGTCTTGAGGGCCGGTAAGGGTGAAGTGAGATGAGTATAGAGCAGCGCCGGAATGAAAGGTCGGGAAAAATGGAAGATCCCCGAGAAAAACCATCGACCGACGGAATCGTCTGGCACCATTCCCACATGCAAAAATCCAGGAGCTACCCCACCGGGAATAGAACCCGGTTCGCCTAGGTGGGAGACAAGTAGTCTGACCATTACACCACCGCGGCCCCTTCAGGGACTAGTATTTCACTCACTGGCATCTCTTATTCGGATCAAGAGTGCAGTATAACTACAGAATAGGTAAGAATGCGGAACTGAAATGGGGTTTAATGCAAGCCTACGCCGTCGCTCATTGGCCGTTGGTATCTGTGTAGACGGGCAGTGGGTTTCATTGGCTGTAGAAAACAGTCCCTGATGATGTGGCTAACACCTGGAAAGATAGTCTCCAAGGGCTGGTTGGTGAAAACGACCATCAGCCATATTGCTGGCCAGTGAAGCCATTTTGCAAGTGTGTGTGTGTCTGGAATGCGCAATTTCACTTCATTTTAAAACTTTGAACCGTATGCCGGAGTGTAACACGGGCGGTAATGAATGGGAGAATTCCCTGCCACCGAAAACAAAATTCGCGTCGGTGTAGTTTCATTGTTTCGTAAATGCGTGTCAGGACATCAAAAGAACTTTACATAGCATGAATACAAACAAAACGCGAATAACAATAATGATACGTTTATATCCACGGCCACCTGTTTTTTTGCGATAAGATTTCAGGACTACTTGTAATCGAAAAACTAGAGCTCAGATTCGCTTTCGTGATTTGACGATTTTAACTGACACGCATTGCAGATGTCCACCCGCGAATCACGGACACTCAGTGTCGGAGTTATCTATCTCCGATTGTCCCAGTCAGATGAGGAACTGTCTCCCGACAAAGGCACATGGCTAGGGGCAGTGATGTTTCGCGAAAATACTTCAAGACAAGATACACTCCAAAGCCCTGTAGGGTCATCCAGCTTCTTTGATTGGCTAAAAAAAAGCTTCTGGCCCGTGATAATCGTTTGAGTCACGAAGTTTCAGTGTCGGAGTTACTTAGTCCTGAGTGGCTTGGTCAAAGACGGACACGGCACCAGCAGCCAATGGAGATATAACAACAGCTGATGCGTGTGTATATAGTATTGAAGTCTACTATGTGCTTCGATTTTTACGCGGAAAGTCACTGACCCCGCACATTGCCAATAACCAAACGAAAACTGCACGAATGTCATAGGACATCGGAGTCCAGCATTGGCGTAAATCTTTTCGTAAAAAAACAGGAAGCCGGGGAATATTTATGACATCTGTAATGAGCAATCAAAACAGTCTAAATTGTACTACCTGTTATGTAGGAAGGAATATTTGCGGGAGAGACTATCAAACTCGGCAGTCTATTGCTAGACAGCCAGCCAGTAATATGCTTTATCCCATGGAGTAGGCATCTCAAATGTGATGCGAACCAACAGGACGCCGATAAGTGGGCAAAGCAGTGACCAACAGAAATGGCGTTCCGTGACACAATTCTAGCTTGTCTTGAGGGAAAATAAATATTTACAGAGTGCAAAGTGTTGAAAGTATTCAGCGATAAAACCAAGCGTCTGGAAGGAAAATCGTGTTTTCTGTCCTGTACTTGGGCGGCACGGGCCAGCGAGATAGCCTCGTTTGCAGAGGCCGCCGGTGAAATGTTTCAAGGTATCCTGGTGCATGACCAGTACTGTACTGTCAGCGGAGTAGTTCTATGCCTCTGGGAGTCGTATAAACGAGAGGAAGTTGTGCCTCGACTTCCATGAGCATAACGGCAGACAGCGACGAGATGTTACCTAACGTCGAAAACACACGCAGATGTACAGGTAGGAATCCACACACCATCACGACTCATTTGGTTGTGATAATTTATTGTAGTATATTGTGAACAGGTTTAAAATTCTATTATACTTAAATGTCACTACAACGAAAGGAAGTTAGGCTTATGCTTTAAGGACAGAGGGAAGTTTGGTTATTTCCAGATGCGACTAAAGACAGCACATTGTATCTTCTTGCCCCAATAAAGGGTAAAGATTAATGTCTGTGTAGGACAAGATGTACACAGACACTTTGTAAACCCATTGTTATTAGTCTGACTTAATAACATACTTAGGAGCACGCTTGTTATTAGTCTGACTTAGGAGCGCACTTGCTATTAGACTGACTAAGGAGAACGCTTGTTATTAGTCTGACTAAGGAGCACACTTGATATTAGACTGACTTAGGAGCGCACTTGCTTTCAGCCTGACTTAGGAGCACGCTTGTTATTAGTTTGACTTAGGAGCAGACTTGCTATTAGTCTGACTTAGAAGCACGCTTGTTATTAGTCTGACTTAGGAGCGCACTTGCTTTCAGCCTGACTTAGGAACACGCTTGTTATAAGTCTGACTTAATAACATGCTTGTTATTAGTCTGACTTAGGAGCACACTTGTTATTAGTCTGACTTAGGAGCACACTTGCTATTAGCCTGACTTAGGAGCACGCTTGCTATTAGCCTGACTTAGGAGCACACTTGCTATTAGCCTGACTTAGGAGTACACTTAGCAGATAAATTTTCCTTTCCCTCCGTAGTCTGTACAGTTTTCATGATGCCGCATTTTGCAAGCATAATAATCTAGCTAATCGTCAGCTGGTATATCTTAGTATATCCGAGGGTATTCTGGACGTGTTGTGCGACTGTACTCAGAGGCTGGCTTCCCTTTCTGTTTTCCTGCTTTGTTCTTATTTGTTTCTTGTTCTTCTGATCTTTGTTTGACGAGAGAGCTAGTAATGACTTCGCACCTCAGGCCATGTCGCTTCTTTATTTCTCCACGAATGCTACGGGGTTAGGTCCCAGTTGTTCCTGGGAGATGGCTCCTGCTGTGTTTATAGGAGTACCGGAGGGTATTGGTGATACATACGGACAGGTGTTTGTCGCGAAAATATTTACGACCACGCTAGAGTTCAATATCTTACGTCCACAACCACAACTTCCTTTGGTTATTGACCACGTGTCTACGTGAGAAGACATGGACTGGGCCAATCAGAATAAGGTACTCCTATAAGGAACGTCCATGATTCGTGGACAGACACTTGAGGCATGTGACATTAAAAATAATCCAACCACGAAAATGCATATGAACAAAAGTGTTTTGGGAGTACAACTGGTCTTGAAATCTTTTCACTGAAAACACCCGTCTCTAATGACAGAGCCACTGCTGTTGATATAGAAATTTTATGCTCTTCTTTCGACGTGGAATGTCTTGGATGTTCTGGAGTTCTAGAAGTTGACTAATTCGAAGTTGAATAATGACTCATGTTATACCAAGGGTTTACTATTGATGCTGCACTAAGAGAAGAACAAGGATCTTCTGTCAAGTTCCCATCATCTACACCCCGATCTGTTGCCCTGGAAGGAGCAAAATCAGCTTCTGTGAAGAGGTCATTATTGAAAAGAAAAATTATAGTATAGCTGAAATAAGATTCTGCAATCTGAATAGTTGCAGCCTTGCAGTATGCAATACCAGCGAGTTTTGGAATCAGTCTTCCAGTAATAACTTTACCAGGGTTCGTGAACATACAATCTTCACAGTTTGTATTACAATAGCACTTTGGAGGCCAGAAGAATATTACGTCCTGTGGTTGCAGCTTACGGCCGCAGTGAGACGAAATGCTAACCATTACGATTAAATTTCCTGTGCGGGGGCCACGGTGGTGTAGTGGTTAGACTACTCGCCTCCTGCCTGGGCGAACCGGGTTCGATATCCGGCGGGGTCGCCCCCGGATTTTCGCATGTGGTAATCGTGCTGGACTATGCCACTGATTGGCGGGTTTTCTCAGGGACCTACCGTTTCCCCCGCGGCGCTCACCATACTAACCTCGCTTCACCCTCATTGGCTGTCACGACCTCGATGTTAAGATCCGCCCAAATATCTTCACTCCCTTGTCTCGGCAAGAGAAATGTGAGAAGAATGGTTGTCGATTATAAACAGAACTAGGGCATTGTTTAGATGGCCGTACAAATTTGCAGAAATGCTATAAATATTCTGCGAATAGGTCTTGTGTCATCCACCGCATGTCTTGACAAACATCCTTAGTTCCACGCGGAACACCCCTTAGTTATCTCAGGGAAATGTCTCCTTAGATAATAAATTAGCATATGCGGAAGAAAATACCCAGATGCACCGCACGGACATGTAATTGTTTCTGTTTTTTCTCTTTAAGTAGTTGTGATTTTCCCGAATTCATTTTGGCTAGAACATTCGATGGGCGGTAAACTGTTGAGCGACATTATTCACTTTTTTTTTAATTCTGCCAGCAGTAAACGTATTGCTGTTGTATGTTTCTTAAAGCGAGTCATAAAATCGATTAATAACTACTTTGTTGAAAGTCATAGCTCGACCTATAATTGTAGCTCATGTTTGCCTTAATGAGAGTTCAGGATGTCGTCGCAAGAGCCCCTGAATACAGCATTCTCCTGCCACTCGCTTTTTTCTGCTAAAGGAATTGTTGAGATTGTTCCTTTCCGCAATTTCAAAAACTAGTTCCCTCAGATGTTTGATGTTAATACCAAATATCAAATGACTCACTTCCAAGTAATACTCCACTAACTGAATATCCATCACCTCTGGAGATATGTTATTAAATATTGCACAATGGCCCGGTGTCTTCATGTCCACACTTGCCGACTAAGCATGCCCAAATGTCATCTTATGAACTGCATTCTCACTGGCCACAGCATTCAGGAGTACGGTTCGCTCAATTACTGACGTCACGGCAATCTTCATTGATTCTCTCGACCATTGACCTCTATTATTCTTCCTCTTATACTGTCATGCCGTCTGGCCTGAGTTGAAGAACCTAGCTTCAATAAGTACATTTGCAATAACTGAGACATACTGCAATAAATTCACAGGTAAAAATACACAATTAATGAGACTGGCTAAGGTAAACTGAACTTACGTTAAATTCATACGGACTGTTTTTAAATTGACATATGAGCAATATTCCATTAAAGGTTTTGTTACTTTGCAAAGAAAATACTATATATTAAATTGTAAATTGTAAGGAATTTTAGACGATCGCTAATGTTAATCGAAAAAGAATTTTTATACAACATAATAACATTTTAAGCAAAATTTAAGCACATAAACACAAACCATTTTTAAAAAAACGTTCACTTTTTTACAGTAAAATATTGAAAGCCCTACTGTCGGAATTCAGTTGTCTGTGCTTTAGGGCGTATAAGTTGACACATCACGACTCCCTAAAGGGTTTTAATGGAAAATCTTGAATTTAATCGAGGTAATCGCCCATTTTTCTAATAATAATAGTAAAAATATCCTGTAGCTAGTATGTTGTTTTATTTTCGAACAAAGATCAGACCAATTTTTGTAATGAACAAACTTCTTACAATTGGAAACACTTATAAATATTTAATAGATATCTGACATAGGTACTTATAATTTCTACGTAATTAAGTATCGGTAGGGACAGTGATATTTCGAGAAAATATTTCGAGACAAGATACAGTCCAAAGCACTGTAGGGTAGTCCAGCTTCTTTGATTGGCTAAAAAATGTTCTGGTCCGTGTTAACCGTTTGCGCACGAATCACGAAGGTTCAGTGTCGGAGTTACTTAGTCCTGAGTGGCTTGGTCAAAGACGGACACGGCACCAGCAGCCAATGGAGGTATGACAACAGCTGAGGTGTGTATATAGTATTGAAGTCTACTGTGTGCTCCGATTTTTACGCGAAAAGTTACCGACCCTAAGTATCGGTAATTAAGTTTCCGTATCATGGGACAGGAACTTACCTGTACCAACTTGTCCCGCACCCGAGTGTTGCTGTCTTACCTCTCACTGCCTAACGAACAATACGCTATTGTTGGCCGACTGCAAGTAGCTAGCAGCTACCAGGTACCAAGGGGCGGTAGGGAGGATAGGGAACCTTCGTATTGTATCGTGGTTATCTGTTAAACTTGATACAACGCAACTTGTGTATGTATTGTATTTATAGTATAGCTATATTTTGATGCAGGAACNTTATCTGTTAAACTTGATACAACGCAACTTGTGTATGTATTGTATTTATAGTATAGCTATATTTTGATGCAGGAACTGTCAGATTAATATTGTATTCCATTACTCACCTACTTCTCAGAATAAACACAGGGAAATAACGCTCGTGTTGCAGACACACAACACACACACACACACAGATTCCAGTAGCTCGAACATTCATGCAGAATGGCAGTTTTTTTTAACCCAATACCATATTGTCCCGTGTATCGTCTTATCTCTCCTTCCCGTACACACACACACACACGCGCAAGCATTTAAGATGCGTATATTTTGAATTNGTGTATCGTCTTATCTCTCCTTCCCGTACACACACACACACACGCGCAAGCATTTAAGATGCGTATATTTTGAATTTTTTTTCAGCCATGTGTATATCCTGTTTGTGTGTATATAATTATCAAACGTAAGACGTTCGATAAGAATTGAGGCAAACCATGTGTATGTGCTACGTTCACAAACACACTCAATCTGACATCAATAGCTGCACGAGGCACGTCGGACAACTACAAAATTGACTTGGTTTCGCTCAGAAACGGGCGTAAGTGCACTGTTGGCGATGTCATAAACTGGAATATTATAGCTTGAAGATTGGCGTGTCAATAGAGACGCCTCACTAGCGCTCTCTCGCTGCGATTTTTGTTACGAACTAGTAACAATGTAGTATGTTCAATGTGAAAGTATGCTGGGGGCTGGGGGCGTATCTCAAATAATGACACATGATTCGGTAGAACACAACAGTATAAGATGAGGTTTTATTACATGAAGATTATACAGTTGCTATTTAAATGACTATTTATCGGGGGAGCTTTACATTGAATTTAAGATTATTATTGTTTAATTAATTATTATGATTCACGCCATAAATTAATTTGGATTGACCTTTCAGTAGTGGAACAACGTCGGGGAGGCTGATTCTGCGAGACGGTTAGCGACGGCCGGACACCCATCTTCCTGGTCTGCTTCTCTGGTCGGGTCGCCCAAAGGATTAAAGACGAAAGACCACGTTCCGGGTGTTACGCCGGCCTATATCAAGCGCGTGGTTCTGCGGCCCCGCTCAGTGACCGGTGGAGGGGATTTCTGCAACTGTCTTCTTTCGCAAGGATCGACGACCAAATGGTGGCGTTGCAATCCCGCTCGTTTCCAGGTTTACTGTTTGAAGGTGTGATCAGGCAAGCCGTTCAGCTAAGGCCTGATCACACCATAGCAATTTGCCTTCCAAGCAGGGCTAAGGAACCGGCACGCCAGGGCATATAGCGCCCGAGACTTACATGAGGTCGACAGAAGGCCAGATGATTCACCTGCATAACTTTCCCTTGACGAACGTCATGAGTACTAAACAAACGGTTAAATAAACTGGGCTCCATTTCATTCGATCAACGGAGGGCCACTCTTTTATTGTGAAGGCCATAAAATTAGCAACTTTGATGCCAAATTTGAAATGCATCTACAGACATAGGCCCATGCTGAACTTTGTGTCTGTGTAGGACACAAAAACCTTTTAATGTTTGACGCAAAAAAAAAATTAATAAACGTTGCAATGTAAATAGCAAAAAATTTAATACAAAAAAAAATAATTTCGATACAAATAATCTTAACTTAAACGCATTTATTGCACATTTTAAAACGTTAATATTAATGTATCAAATCCAGTTAATAACGATACCGTGTGTTATAACTAGGGGTAGTGATATTTTGCGAAAAGATTTCGAGGCAAAATACAGTCTAAAGCACTGTAGGGTCGTCCAGCTTATTTGATTGGCTGAAAAAATGTTCTGGCCCGTGTTAACCGTTTGCGCACGAATCACGAAGGTTCAATGTCGGAGTTACTTAGTCCTGAGTGGCGTGGTCAAAGACGGACACGGCACCAGCAGCCAATGGAGGTATAACAACAGCTGAGGTGTGTATATAGTATTGCAGTCTACTGTGTGCTCCGATTTTTACGCGAAACGTCACTGGCCCTAGTTATAACAAAAACTCAGATATGTATTACTATTATTCCTGGAACATTGTAAATACATTTTAAATATTGACATTTGTGAATGAAATAACAGGTGAAGAGCTGCGTTCACAACTCCCTACGCACTGCGTTCCGATATGAGTTTCAGAGAAGTCCGTTTCCGGACGTAAACCTTATAGACACTTTGCCTCGTCGGGTGTTGGGCAGCTGCCCGTATACGTGCTAAGTGCATACAGACCCTCACACATGCGGTTTGACGTCATCTGCCGGACTGCTTCTTAGTCGCTGATCGGTTAGCTAAGAATTTGCACGCTATTGTATCTAACAACACGCCGATGTCATGGTTTTACACTACCGTCAGGGCCGTAACATTTATTGCAGAGTGAAATTTCAACGAAAGCAGATGGCGCAGGCTTTCTCGGTGTAAGGTATCCTACTTCCAGGAAGATTATTTTCTTTTCTCTCTCTAAACATCCGCACAGGCCTCGTTCCTTCTACAAACATTTTCGTTTCTCGTAGCGCTGCTACAGATACTTATTTTTATTTTCCTCCAGAGCATAGTTCTCCTAGTGAAGCGTTGTTTGTCTGGCACGAGTAGTGGTTGCTGGCGTACCTCAGGCTTCTCAAGAAAGAAGAGCACACAATTTTGCCGCACGCGGGTGTCCACGGCTGTAAATGAAATGTATTTCTTAAGTTTGCAGAGCATAATTCAGAACTGCTTCCTGCGAACGAATTAAGTTCATCTCAAGTTGAAGATTTTCGTGCCAGATGATTTTGTTTACTTCACGATATATATGTATATATGATACACAATCTAAGCGGTGCTTTTATTTGTTAACGGGGCGCTCTTAGCCATTACGGCCATTCCGCACCCCGGCCCCCCTGTAGGCGGGGAACAGGGATCACGCGCTCTCAACGCAGACATGACCAGCGCTCACCGAAATTGACCAAACCCGTAGCTCCGACCTGTTCATCAGGCCGCACCGAGCATGTCCTACCACAAGGCCTGAGATCCTAGCACTCAGTTTACCAAGCGTGTGGTCTGGCCGGAGCACTACCCACACCCCTGACGTCATCTCGGGGACGCCCCCGGAGCAGTGCCCTGCTCACCGCCCGGCTCCACAACAAGAGGGGGGATCTCTCCAAGCCTCCTCCAGCATGCGGAGTCACTTCACGATAGAAGGCAAACGTGAACTCTGTTTTTGCTCTCCACGTTCGTTAGAATTTATTCCCCGTTTATTTTCGTGTTTATATTATCCCAGAGCCATTAAGCGTGCCGGATTTACTAGTCGATTTCTCCAACTTTCCTAGTTTTAAACTTCGTCGTCTTGAGACAAGGCACGACAAACAATCGTCACACTTACAGAAATATTTTTCTTCATATTCCTTTCGTTCAACCCCTTTTCATCTCATCCCGAGTGAACTCGTTCACGTCTGGCGTGTTGCAGGATACGTGAGATCATGGTCGGTGCTGTTCAAGTCCAGAAGCTACCGCCAATACGGACATCGTGTTTCCCTGCGCAATGCTTTTGGTTGGTGCTGACACGCCAGATATTTTACAATTTGTTGCTTCTTGTGCCAGGGATCTACTGAAACCGTTTCCATACCTTCCAAAGTCTCAGTTGTTACAATAAACTCTTAACTACTTTCAGCACCAAAAATGTCTTACTTTGCAACACTTCATGGGAAAAATTAACGTACTTACGCTGTTTACGATAAAGTAAGCAATTTAGAAATGAACGTTAGAAAAAAGTAACTGTGTCTGCCTGCATTCATTTTAATGGGCGCACTGAGTGACATTCGCCCAGTAAAGTTGGTAACGATCGATGGAAAGTAGTTCCATAAATGAACGTCGAATAAGAAGTGTTAGGTTACCATTTGTGATAACTTAAATTATTTATTTCGATTTCTGTTTTTTTTTNATGAACGTCGAATAAGAAGTGTTAGGTTACCATTTGTGATAACTTAAATTATTTATTTCGATTTCTGTTTTTTTTTTTAATGCATCTAGTTGTAAAAATGAGCAGATTTGTAAAATATTTACTTTTTAATAAGTTCACATTTTCACTTGACCGACGCATGAATAAAGTGACGAGGTCCATCGCAATGTTAATTTTACATAAGGCGGAGGNTTCACATTTTCACTTGACCGACGCATGAATAAAGTGACGAGGTCCATCGCAATGTTAATTTTACATAAGGCGGAGGAATACAAAACATACATACAAATAGATCTTAAGCAGGGCTTTCAAAAGTGCTCATTTTACTGAGAAAAGCATATTGGTTAATAAGTTAATAAACTTTCATTAAAAGAGGTTATTTTCGAAATTATTTCCAAGGTGTCACGTTACATTACCTCTTTCACTGAAATATAAGTATATTATTCTAGGTGCTCTGACGAACAACATTTTTTTTCGAACTGTACATATATCAGCAAAACGCTATATAAAATATTACTTAAGGGGAAAATACCCTTGCCATATTGGATTTACGTATTTTCCTCCATAACTTAATATTCAGAGTCAATATTCAAAAACTAAGCTTTTCAAGGCATGGGGAACCTTTTAAGAGTTATTTCTAAATCTCACTTATTTTTCTTACATTATTAGTTTCACATCTGTAACCGTAATCAAACATTACCTAATTATTTAATCATTTCAGTCCCACATAGGAGAATACAGGTATAATTGAAACCCAACAAATTTCCAAAAATTCGTTAAGTAGTCCTCTATGCCATGTCTAGTTTTGATTTTTTATTTCTGGTCATACATTTTCATTACAAAGATTTGTAAGAAAATTAGAATTGGATACTACCCCCTTAAGAATACAGATCTGAAATAGCCGCTTTCTCCACGAACTCCAGTCTCACACGCCAGCAAAATGGCGTCACCAGCCCGCAACATGTCTGAGCACCGTTGGCCAATCAGAGCTTGTTAACTTACTTGCCAGCCGGCAGGCCAGCAAATCGAAAGCCGTCCGCATCATGCAGTAACCAATCAGACATACGGACCGTTCCCGGAACCTCGAGCACCCAATCAGCGAATGAGTTCGCCCACGTCAAAGGAACCTGCACGCCATTTTGTCTCTGTTTACATAACTATAGTCCGTTCATGGTTGCATCCTACTTTTCTGCCGGCTCTATGGTACTGGAATTCGCCATTCAGGCCAAAGAGGTGTAGAAAATTACAGAAGTCAGATTAACCACGAGGAATATTGGGCACTGGTGTATTGCTGCGTACAGTACCGCTCATTTGAATCATTTATTGGCAAAGTGTATACGATCGTGCACACGGAAAATGATCGGGTTGAACGATGTGGTGGTTCGCTTGATGTGGGCGTATCCGCTCTCCGATTGGCTGCGCGTGGCTCTGAGCACATATGTTCTTGAATCACCAATGTCCAGTATAAACGTACCGTAATCCTGATTGCGCCAGTCAAGTAAGAATACATTTTCTCACAAAGGCAGGCCTACAGGAATTAAAGGCCTGCTGCTCATGTTATCGTCGGATATTTATTCCACTCAGGAAATCGTTGGACTTCCTCCAATGCCGGAGTTAATAACAAGAAAGTAACAATAAAACATATCAACTTAATATACAATATACACGCGAGAATTTAGTACAAAATTGTACCAAAATTCGTGCAGATTAAATGTGCAAAAAATGTAACATCATGAAATAAATTTTATATTAGAAAAACATTACGCTAGATATTACTAAAACAAAAACGCAATATATTTAAATACAATAAATGCGATTAAAAAATCTTCAACAACTGACAGAAAAACACAACCCAGTGATCAAATCCAAACGTAGATTATGATTTCTGTCAGTTGTTGAGTGTTGTTTCAACGTTTGTAATATGATCTCTATTTTTCGTTATTTAGGAAATTTTGGTTCAGATTTTTCTTTTTATGGAATTACTAGAACATTTATTGTGCACGATTTTTGGGTCAAGTTTTATTTTGAGTTTTGTGTGTGTTTTATTTTAAATTGGTTTGTTTTATTTTCTTTTTGTTGCTTTTCTCACGATCAGCTGCAGCAATCAAGACAGTCCAGCGAATTTATGAGTATAATCCAACCACACCATTGCCACGAAACGTCAAAAACGTTAGTTATTTATGTGTAACATGTGTGGAGGTTTTTCCGCGAATATTCATTCATATTCGCTATCCAAAACTTAATATTTTCGTCTTGGTTTATAAACGTATGTCAATATCTATACTGCAAAATTTAGAAACAAAATCAAATGAGAAAATATCATTGGTACTGAAAGTCGTATTTATTTTAATGCATCAATATAATAAGGAACCTACGACACTGCCGTGTGTTTTCGTAGATGAGTCAATCCCATACAGATTTCGTTTCTTTTACTTGTGTAATCGAATCATTATATATTCGGCACGCAGTAAAAAAAAAGCCTTATGAAACCATTTAATACAATTGTGCAGTTACAGGCGGGCAAGGATAGATATAGAAACATCTTTACAGGAGCCAGAGACAACGAAATACTAATCGCGTTTTGGTCGATCACGAGAAAGTGTAGTCAAGACCGAATGTTCAGTTTTTAATTATATTGAACTGTATCTATAAATAAGCGTTTACTTAGGGGTTTACTTAAACGCCCATACTTCGCGAGAAGAACACTTAGTAGCCGACTCACATGTTAAGATTTTTGCACTCGTAATAATTTTCTCTGTGTCATTTTCAGTCTGGAAATACCCTTGGATTGAATGAGTTCCTTTCAAAAATAGCTCCTACAAATTATGATTTAAATATATTAATACATTTTTTTAAATACTCTGTGTTGTCATGTATAATATTACTTGAAATGCACTTTTCAAATTAAGAAAACGCCCCAGATGGAACAAAATCGATTTTAGGTTTTTACTTAACTAAAGACAAAGTAGTTGAAGAGTATGTTTGAAGAAAAAAATATTGATTTGTGAATTCATGAAATTATATTGTTCTTATGAGAATGATTTTAGTAGTCCTTGGTAAGGTTACTTCTTCTATAAATAGCTGGGAAGATTAATATTAAATATTTGATTACCAACCATTTTCGCCACTAGGTAAGCGATAGTGTTGGAAGGGTACCAGATTTTCTGTATTTCATGAAAACTGTAATAATCATAAATCAAGTATAAAATAACTTCGTAACTAAATAAATTTTTCCTCTTTAATTATTCACCTGGCTTAAAATTGTAATTAAATGTTAACTTTTGGAACACTGCGCACCTAACTGCGGGAATTTCCCCTAAGCCAAACTCTCCCATAAGAAATTATCTTTGTTCCTAACTTGAGTAGAATGAACACTAACCTTGGTATTCCGCAACGCGAGATTATCTCCTGCCTTGACGCCTGACTTGTAAAGGTTATGCAACCCGGCATACGAAGCAGAGTTGCGGGGCGAGCTAACCCGCAGGATAACACGCCGCCAGGAAGGGAGGTTTGTGCTCCCGGAATGCCTTCCATCGCGCGGGGAGGAAGCCCGGGGCGGCAGGAAATATCCGGGGGTTAATTCTGGCCCGGGACAACCCCATTTGAATCACAAATTTGTGGGAATTCCGCCCGTTGCCAACCTCCCTTCCCCCCTGCTCTCAGCTCCCCCGAGGGCGTACCTAGCTGCTATAGTCTATG
The DNA here is from genome assembly GCA_002778355.1 of Clitarchus hookeri. Lineage (NCBI taxonomy): Eukaryota > Metazoa > Arthropoda > Insecta > Phasmatodea > Phasmatidae > Clitarchus > Clitarchus hookeri. Next base: position 107,207 of record NQII01004500.1, read on the forward strand.
TGCAGTTTCTTAACACTTTTTTGAATCAAACTTTTGAAAAATCAATTCATGTATAACATGTTTTGTTATTTCCTAGATATGGCATGTATCATAAGCGTTTTACACCCATGCTAAAATAAAAGTAGGTATCTTGTTTTTCATTAAATTAAAGTTTTACCTATATTTTATTTACAAATTATATTTAATTAATAATAATAAATATCAATAAAAACATGAGTTTTGGTGGCGTTTAGTAAGAAATAGTTCTCAAGCAAAATAATAATACAACTGAGTGCGCACGAATTCGGCGCGCTGTTCCTTTGGTGTAATTTTGTAGACTTAGTTAAGCTTAGTTTGCACGAGGCGGAGGAATATCCTAGAAGTAGAACTTAAGCACTGTTTCAGAAAAGTGCGAAGTAACCGAGAATGGATTATACACCTCACTGTTAAAACATTGATCGTGGATTGGCGAGGCAACAATGGACTCTAACAGTCACGCAGGTACGCTACGGGATCGCAAAGATCAAGTGATCGACCAACTTAAATAACTTACTAAGCTGGTAAAGTGTCGATATTTGGTCACAGAATAGGAAGAGGTTGTGGACAGTAAAATTATTAATTATGTAAGCCCGGTTTAAGGAGAGCGGTTCACGAAAGCCGTGTATTTAACTAATTCTAATCACAAGTTTGTTTCCCGAGGGTTCTTCGAAGTTTCTAGCACGGAAGGCAAAAATAATAATTTCTGTCACCTTCTCACTTTGTAAGATATTCACTTCCTTTATTGTTCTCGTAGCACTGATGAAAGAAAATAATAATTTTTATATTTTCTTATCTTCCATAACTGAATCGAGGATATAGTCCATACTGTATAAGAAGGCCACTTTCTGACAGGTCTGCGAAAGTAGCGCCACTGCTTACATCTGACTACGTATCCTTCCGCCATAAGCTGGTCCGTCAAGTTGGGGCTGTATTTTTTATCAACACGCTGTCAGCTAATCCACTTGCCATTGTACTGTATGCTAAATAAATTTTAAGATATTTTAAGACTGACATCTCTCTAAAAAAGTAAGTAGGTAATAAAAGTAAAAATATAAAAGGTTGCAAATAATTACATATAAAAGGTTGCAAATAATTTAATATTTGATAATTCTTTTTTAATTTGTCCGAGATAGTGAATTTGGGTTAACATTTTCGAGAAGGTCTGTTGTATCTATTATCACACTTTGGACGTTATAGTTAATATATTATCGAGTTGGAAATATGTAATTTGGAATAACGTTAGAATTGCTTAAAAACTATTCACGCGTGTCTCACTTTCTACGGAAACAAGAAGATGGGTTTCGAGAGAACAATATGGCGTATAATTTACGTAGACGAACGATTACCGGCCGAATATAAATTACTTGTACTCCAAATCGTTGTACATGAAATATATGTTACTTTAAAAACTATGCAGAGCTCTTGGGAAAATATAACTATTGGCATCTGTTTGTAAATTTGTTATATATCTCGTAGGAAAGCGGTTAATATCTGGCTGGTAATAACTCGCATAATACCCGTCAGATGGCGTGCACAGCACGTCACGACGAAGGTAGAGCCGCTGTTTTTGGATAACAGATAGCGTCTTCTTTAAAGTTGATAGTTCTTATATTACGGGCTGGAAATATATTTCTAATTCGTGTCGTTTCGTCTAATTATTAGAAAAAATAATTCATCTAAATTATGCAATATTGATGTATGCTTTTGGAATTTATATCAAGGACGTGTTGAAAGAGAGGTTGGAGAGGTATGATACGACGTGAAAAAGCTTTCTGAAGTTAGCACAACTTCAGAAAACTTTTCCACGTCGTATCGTTCTATTGTACATTTCATTTTGAACACCTATATATAACAACATTATCACGAAGTTTAGTTTTTAACACTAACAACCATTGTTTTGTGACCTTGTAAAATAAAATGTAGTAATAAATCTAAGAACTGTTTCTTATCCGCGTATTTTCTGTTTTTCTGATGTGCATCGGCAGTGCACTCAGAATAACCAACGCAATTTTAACTTTTGTTCGTTCGTGCATCAGCTGATACAGGATTTTGTAAATGGCGCTTTGTTTGTTTCGTATACATCAAGTTGCCACTCACTAACTTTCAGAAAGTGGCCTTCTTATACCGTATGGACTAGGACTATACCAAAGGCAGTGATTATTTAATAACGTAATAAGGTGTTCAAAATCTTTAATTATAACTTGTGGTTCCAAAAACTTTCTATAAATGCTCTGAAAAACAACTGATGACAAAAAGTTTGGTAAATATACGGTTTTCGTGCATCATTACGTCTAAGGTCTACTTGCATGTACATTCTGCGTCCTTCCAGCATATGTAAAATTAACGTTTCCGTGAACCTTGTCACTTTATCCAAGCGTCGGTGAAGTCAAACAATAACATTGTCAGAAAAGTAAATATTCTACAAATTTGCCCATTTTTGCACTAAGATAAATAAGAAATATAAAGCCAGCAATATCGTATCAGTATTCAAAAATGTTAATTAAATTGTTATACATGGAATTACTTGTCCTCCGTCGTTACCTAATGTGTGCCCGTTAAAACACGAGCAGGTAGGAGCAGAGAGATTTTGACGTGACAACGTCTTAAATTAGGTTGCGGCTGGGAGTCACTTATGAAAAAGTGTAACGCTCGGTAACGTTACGATGAGTCACCGAACGAGAGAGAGGCCCGCCGAATGCCTTGCGTCTCTCTCCCACTCAACTATGATCGGTCTGCCGCGCGCGCAGCACTACGTTGTCACGTAAAATCTTCGCCCGTAAAACCGACTTTACAGGCAACCATTTTTTTTCAAACGTTGATTTGGAAAGAACTCAGTTGACTGCGAATACCCTAAAAGCATACAAAAGTTAAAATGTCTTGATGGGCGTTTAAGAATGCTTTTCATGGAAGAAATTCATTACTTTATATTTTGTACAAAATAGGTTTCAACTTACAGACGTTACTTGCAAGGACTATTTCCTAACATAAAAAATATTGGACCTCATATTTTTTTGTGTAAAGGCATGTCAAAATCAATATTTTGATGTGTTATTTTACTTACGAATAATAAAAACAAGCTGTCTTATCGAAATGAGATATATACCATGAGTAGCTATTAAGATATCTTTAAAATCATGCTACTAAATGTTTTCGCAATTTTATGAAATTGCTCAATATAAGAACATTATTGTGTATTTTCGTTTGTAAAATTATTTGCTTAAGGAAACCTCAACATTTATTGAGACATTTACTTTCAGTCGCCCTGGTTACATTTCCCGTAAATGTTTTCGTTTACTGTAACGGGATTTCTGCTCCTCGCAAATTGGCGGGAATTCCTGCTGTCGGCAAACTGCAAGGATCAACATACTAGAACGAGTACTGGAAAGTGACGATATAATACTTTCGATCATAACAGTCCCGTGGATGTCGATAAAACTATAATTGAAAGTATAGCTAGTCACAGAATTTTTCTCGGATAGTAAATTTGTAAATATTTATCTTTCAATTCGAGCAACAATTATTTGTTAAGTTTGTTATTGCTTGAAAGAGAAAGAGTAATTTTGAGTATATTTTTCCAAGTTGGGGATAATTATTTTGATGGTACCGCTTCGTAGTTCATCGCTGGCTTACGGGCCTTCAGGGCGTTTCTAGAAGAACATTATCCTACTAATATTATAATCGCGAAAGTTTGTGAGGATGGCTATATGTATGTTTGTTACTCTTTCACGCGAAAACTACTGAATTTATTTTAATGAAACTTTACAACAATATAGCTCATACATCATAATAGCTCATAGGCTATAATTTATAAAGATATATTCTGTAAATTTGCCAAAATATAACGATTAGTGTCAAGTAAGTCGGAAAAAATTCTGCCATCTGCGAGCTATTTTGGCGTGCGCTGCAAAAACCGGTTACACGAATATAATGTATGGTGGAAATGTTTATCTTAAATAGTTCTACAAAAAGTCCGCGACAGCATATATTTATCTTTTATATGTAAGCCATTATTACCAAAATAGTAAACCATAAATACAATAAAATTTGATACTATATTTCCAATGCACATTCTGCAGTAAATAGAAGCCTAAAAAATATAATTATTACTCATACAACAGAATAGGCTATCATTTCTAAAGATGTATACGCAGACGAAGTCACGGGTAGCCGCTAGTTTTACATGAGGTAACTTCGTAGTGTAAGAGTTTTGAATTTACCCTCTCGTAAAATGAATCTGCAAAACGTCTCTGTCTTCGCGCACCACACTGGAATTCCAGCTGGCTTCATCCAGCTGATTCAAACTGGTGGTTCACCGTTAAAGACGTCAGTTCAGGCAAAGCGGTGAGTCGCACTTGTAAACCCTGCGCCGAGAGCCGCTGCAAAGACGAGCGATTGTTTTGAAGGACCGGGCCAGAGTTAGGACGGAGCTCGGCTCCGGGGGACAGGAAGTGGCGAGGCCCGCATTGATTTCCGTTCTGCCGGCATCCAGCGTACGGGCGAGCGAGTGCCGGAATTAGCTTCGCTTCCCAGCCGCTAATCAGGCTAATTGCTATTGTATGCCAGCGCGTACTTACATTAGGGGTGTAACTGTTGTTAGCGTCTCCGATAAGCGAGAGACTACTGCCTCGGGGCCAGCACTGTAGAGCCACTTACTGTAGGGCCAGCAGTGTAGAGCCACTTACTGTAGGGCCAGCACTGTAGAACCACTTACTGTAGGGCCAGTACTGTAGAGCCACTTACTGTAGGGCCACTTACTGTAGAGCCACTTACTTTAGGGTCAGCACTGTAGAGCCACTTACTGTAGGGCAAGTACGTGGAACCACTTACTGTAGGGCCAGTACTGTAGAGCCACTTACTGTAGAGCCACTTACTGTAGGGCCAATACTCTAGAGCCACTTACATGATGCCTTTCAAGCACAAGTTCGTATTTTCAAACCGTACTCTATATTCTTTATCTGAGCCATGCCCTAATGCTGAACTCCTGTGAATAAAACATATGTTCAAAACCAAACGAATTGTGTGTATAAGGGCGATGAAATATTTTGTTGTCGAAAACATATTATTTCTATGTTCTTGCCTGGTTGCACCAAGCAAAGATTAGGTTGGTGAAACTATGGATTCATTTGTCTCTACGTGCATGAAAAAGTTTCGGTTACTATTAAGAAAGTGAAGTCCAGCGGAGATCCGAGCCTAGATCACCTGCGCCACAGCACTGTGCCATATAACTTCAGCTGGCCATTAATGAACACTTAATTTTTTTTTAATATCGACATTTAAAATATTGAACCATGAGTGTAAGTAAACGTTTCAAGTTTTACAGCTTTATTCCTTAGTTTCCTGTTGGACATGTTTTGTTTGGATATTTATGTCATTATTAAGCATCAATAATTCACTAACAATTACTGTTACTGTACTAATTGTTACAGAAAGTTTAAACAAATACTCAATCTGTAATCGCAGGTGAAGGCAATCGAACGAGTGGCCAAAAAATGTGTACAGTTGATTCAACAATATATTATATTGGCAGTCTAATTGGTTTTGACCAAGCACAGAGATTATGTTAATTCGAGCATGTATTTTGTTACATGAACAAAATTAATTTTGTTACTTCTCAACTTTTGTTTACTCAACAAAATATTTTGTTGGGGCAAATAAATATTTTGTTGGCCTTATGCAAAAAAATACTTAGTTTGCTGTTGTCCCAATGCATCAACAGGGACCACTGATTTTTGCGAAAGAGTTCCACACAGGACATATGTAAATATATTTAGTACGCACCTGCAGTTTCCCAGTTTTATGAGAAGGCATTTTTGTAATTGACTGGGCCAATTAGAGTTATATTACTCAAGTGTCAAACGTCTGTGACTCGTGGGCTGGCAGCTGAAAGTCGTAGCGACTTTAACCATCCAATCGCGACTGTGGATCAGAGCCAAAGTATTTCCAAACGTAAATAAACAAAAATTATTTTCGCGAAAATAGGGTTTCGCTTTCTAACACCAGTTAAATACGAACGGTGTAACGAAACGACAAAGTGTAAGTGCTCTACCCCTTCACCCACAACGGTCAACGTAACACGTTTGACTGACAGAAAGCAGAAGAGTAAGCCAGCATCCAATAAAGTATCTACCTTATATGTTATTGATGTGATTTGTTGTCGAGGCCGTTACTCATTTGCATGAGCATGTTCCGTTGAGAATCTCAAGCCCATTACACGCACGGTGAAAACAAACCGCTTTCTTTGCTGGAACACGTGATGTGCTGCCGCAAAGAAAAAGTTTGATCATATATGAACCACTGCAATGTAGGTTTGCCACAAACATAATACTGGTTTTATCTATGTGGTAAAGACTGCGATGACCTTGAATTGTCGTTAAGATAGTTGAGCAGACGTCTTTGTGGCAATGTCAGTTACACTTGTAGAGAAAATTTGTTATCTGGGTGGAGAAAAACCATGATTAGTAAGTAAGAGAAAGGTAAGAAATCTTTCAAAACTATATTCACTAAAAACAAACTAAGACTAATCCAAGACTCGAACCCGCACGCCCTATGTTACTAGTCTAACGTAGTTCATTACATGGCCATTAGTCTAATGTGGATCTGAAGTACTTTAAGTAGATAGGCTATGTCAGGTGATTAATGGGCCACAAATATGTCATCTCTTGGGAAGTATTGAGGTTAGTGTTTTGGAGAATCACTGCATTTCGGAGCTACGTTAAACGTGTGCAGGAGCGCTGTGTTGACTCATTGCTCTTTCTTAACTGCAGAATATATTGGTTCATTAATGTTGGCATCGGAACAAGAGTTACGTAATCAAAAATATAATGTACCACAGAAAAATTTTAATATCGTCAAACCGTTACCTTTGGTACGAATTAAAGAGAAGAGAGAGAGAGAGAAGAGATTTGGGCGACTCTTAACAGCGAGGTCTTGAGAGCCGATGACGGTGAAGTAAGGTGAGTATGGAGCAGCACCGAAATGAAAGGGTGGGGGAAACGCTATATCCCCGAGAAAACCCGCCGACCAGCGGCATCGTCCAGCACCCCATTTGAAAAAATCCGGAGTGAGCCGGCCGGGGATTGAACCCGATTCGCCTTGGTGGGAGGTCAGCGGGCTAACCGCTCAGCCACCGTGGCCCCCAGTACGAAGTTGATTTTCTTTACGGTAAACAAAATCAGCTCAAAGAATGATTATTTCTTGGCTATTAAGGAAGGTTGCTATGAAAAGCTCATAAATAAAAGATTTATTAACAGCGAACATATGTTTCCCTAACATTCACTTTAAATTAAAGGCATATTTTATTACTGTAAACAAAACAGCCTCAAAGAAATAGGTTTATTTGCTGTACAGAAAACTTTGAATAATTTTTTTTACTGCGTTCTCGTGGGTTACTAGATAATGCAAACTTTCAAGTATGTTAGTTTTATTAACTCAAATTTTCAAGTTTACATGTATGCTTATTTTTAATGGTATACTCGACATCAATGTAGTGAGACACAAGATTGAAATTTATATGTATATATTAATATATACATATATATATATATATATGGACGCATCGAAAGATGAAAGAAACGGTTTACTTATAAACAGATGCGTGCCATATTTGCAAAATATTTCCTATATAATTGTGTTTTAAAACACTTAATCTTAAATCCACTCTGCCAGCTTCATGTATGCATACCCGCGAATCACAGAGCCGATTAGTAGCAGAGCGAATAAATTCTGAGAACACCAATATGTCTTGTCTCAAAGACACGTCGTCAATAATCAAGACAGTAGGTGCGCCTGTAGGATTTTAAAGTCTTACTTACCTGGCACTTTGTTTGCGAAAATCAGTTATCTGTTTATAGTGTCTCGTCTTATGTTTTTTTATTTTGCATAATAACCCTTACGTTGACTTATCACTCTTTTAAATAGTCCCCTGGTCATGTCACAAGTCATCAATTGTCGAGGTCACATGTTTCAAGTTCAAATAAATTTTCAGAAATTTGGCACTTGTCGTTTAGCCACCCACGGAGAGATAACCGAAGAATGTCAGATACTAAAATAATTAATTTATACAGAGTGATTCTAAAATCATGGGACAAACATTAAGGGGTGGTAGAGCTCACTAAAACAAACAATTATTGCATGGGAATATATGGGCGGGAGTGACGCGTTGAGGCACAAACACAAAAATAACACATGAAATGCAACACATTGTTTATTTACAACGTCGGTGCTAAATGCCTTTTTTACAGCAATGTTTATAATAATTGCTCAAAATTGCGACCACCGACAGTAATGCAAGCTTGGTAGCGTCGGTGGAGTGATTGGCGAACATATTCAAATACGCCGGGTATTTCACGCACGCCACCATTGTCAGCCAATCACGCCATATGTAGAGGTCACCGAGCATGCGTGACTGTTGGTGGATGCATTTCCAGCAACTGTTTTAACATTTTACGTACGGAATCACTTGTTAAATTTGCTGCTAATGAACATTTTATGTTTCCCTTAATGTGTTGTGTTTTTGTGTTTGTGCCTCAACGCGTCACTTCCACCCATATGCAATAATTGTTTGTTTTAGTGAGCTCTACCACCCCTCAATGTTTGTACCGTGGTTTTAGAATCATCCTTTATAACGTAACCCATCTTTATTAACCCGGATACTGCTGGCTGTGTCATACCACGACGTGATACAGTCACAGAAAATTTCACGGCGACTGGAGCAGGAGAGGCGCAATAAAAGAAGGAATGTCGGAAGTAGGTGTGGGTGGGGATATCACCACGGCTGCTAGTACAATATTTACGACCGCCGGGACGCTGCTTCACGAGGCCATGAACCCGCAATCCACGCACGAACATCCAGCTCCTGGGTCCAACGGGATTGCCATGTTCTTCTCCCAGACGAGGACTTGTTTCCGCGCCCTGCGTCTCTCGTTTGGCGTCCGCTGCGAGACACGTCAACTCAATTTGCTTTAATAACTCGGGCAGCTGTGAGAAGTCTGTGTTCTTTATTGAGAATGAACCTGCGCATAAACTTTACGCGCGACAAATCTCGTGTACGCGCACGAATCGTCTTTCGTCACCGGAGATGTCAGCGAAGTTCTCGGAACTCATGTCCGTGCAGAAGTTCTGAGCGTCGTTGTCAAATGTTTGCATTTGTGAAACCGTCGTTTCCGTCTACGTTTAAGCGATATTGACGGATTTTGATATTGCATTTTTTTCGTTAGTAGTTCACGGAAAATTTTCTTGTAATAAATTCAGTTTCATTGAAATTTTTCAGAAAAATGATTGCAAGTCTCAATGTGGATAAAGACGGGCTGGGCTACCAGTGAATTCAATGAAACTGATCGAAGGGTTATAGATACCGTGATTTCTGTGAGTATTTAAATTAACTCTTTCCAGTGTCGCAAATAAGCTTACATACAAATAAAGAAACCGAAAAACCAAATGAAACCCATTAAATGAAGGAGAAAGAAACTAGGAACTGTAGAATATCATAGAAGTCAATAGAGCACAAACTTACGAGCAAGATTTAAAAAAATTGGCACGAAAAAACTGGACAAAGGTAATGGACAACTAACGCAATAAACTCAAATAAGAAAAATATGATATCCCAGTTATAGATATTTTGTATCTTTCTGCCACTCATTTTCTTGAGTATTTCGTTTTCTTTCGTTTATTTTTAAGTTAATTTTCCGCAGTGGATACAGTCCATTTAAATAGCCGCAGAAATCTTGAATTCATGTTGCTATCTAACTTTGAAGATGCATAATCAAACTGCAATGATCTTAACATATACATTTATCATTATTACTTGCTGGCATAATATAGTTGAGACACCTATGTGTGTATTTGAAATGCCGTTGATGATTTTGAGCTAGCGAGAAGCAATCAACGACGAGACTATCGAATTTTGCGCTAACACGTCACACGAGAACCTCAGCGTAAGCAAATTAAGAAGCCGAGCCGACGGGAGTATATACAAGACTGCGAAAACAAGTATATACAAGACTGCGAAAACAAGTGTGTACACAACTGTGAAAACAAGCGTGCTGCTGAGAAATAAAGGTAACTTCGCATGTTTCTACGCATACAGTGTATCTGTAACCTTTAGGGTTAACATTATGCAGATGGTAGAGGACTTGAGCTGTGTATTTTGAGATGGAGAACCAATGGTCTGAAATGCATATTTCAATCGACACAGGGCATTGGCTGAGTAATGCGTGTGAGTAACGAGTGTGTAAAACGCTTTAATTCCCAGAACAAACAACTGTCTGCCACGCGATCCAACACCATCTCCTCTAACTATGGTGTGCGAACAGTTCATTGTTTAGCACCCCGGCCAGCTATCTGTGTCTTTAACGACCCGGTCTCTCGTAAGTTTCTATCCACGGCGATAAATGTCTTCCAAATCGGAAGGCGCCTGTTGCAGAACTTTTCTCAGTACATTCGTGCGGCTTCCTTCGCACAACTTCCTGCTGCGCCATGCACAACATGCAAGTTCCTGGGAAGAGTATCACTCCGTCTTCGGCGACCTGGCGTGAACGCTAAACAGCGACAGATTACGCCGTGGGTACATCACGGGCTGTTGTGATGTGATGAGGCCTTATCTGAACAGCCTGCCTGATCACACTTCAAACATGGAACCAGGGCACGAGCGTGATTGCAACAACACCTTGCGGAGACAGTTGCAGAAATCCCCCCCCCCCCCNAGTCAATAAACGGGGTCGAAGATATATTAAACAACGCGCCCGATATAGACCAGCGTAACACTGGGAGCGGCGTCTTTTGTCGTCGACCTGACCAGACAGGAGACCACTGGAGATGGGTGTGTCCGGCCGTCGTTAACCTCCTCCTAGAATTAGCCTCCGGCAACATGAACAATGTGGGGACTTTCCAATTACACTGTAACAGTAATGGCGAGAGTTATTAACATTTAATATAAATAATTAGTATCTTGGTATACCATCTAAAGCTCCCCCGATCAATAGTCACTTAAATAGTTATTGTATAATCCTTATGTGTAATAAACCCCATCTTATACTGCTGTGCTCAACCTAATCATGACTCATTATTTGAGCTACGCCCTTAGACACTTTCACGTATAAATGGCTTAACAGCTAATTCAGAACAGGGCGAGTTCGTATCGTGATGCACTTGTATCGTGTTGCACTGTAGCGTTACCAACCGTCGGCGTGGCACGCAGTTGTTTGCTAGGGAAACTAAGGCAGTCTACACACACCTCTCTCACGCGTATTACTAATTCAAGAACTCGTGGCGCCTGAAATATGATTTTCCAACCATCGATTTCCTATCTCAAAATCCTCCGGTGTAGTCCTCTACTCTACCGTCTGTATAAATTNATATGATTTTCCAACCATCGATTTCCTATCTCAAAATCCTCCGGTGTAGTCCTCTACTCTACCGTCTGTATAAATGTTACCCTAAAGTTTACAGACAACCTGTATATGTACACACATGCATAAAAATTCATATATATGTATTTGGGCTGATGTGAATTTGTTAGGTGGCTAAATGCTGCCGAAGTGATAAAACAGTTTTTATATTAAACTGCTTCTTTTACGATTTGTAGTTTTCGTGTTATGCATAGGTTATGCGGAGTTCTTAAGGGTATACCAAGTGAAATGTGCTATAATTGTAAATAAAATGTCGTATACACAACGTTAAAAAAAATACCAACATCGTAGATGGTCTTCTTGAACGACGAGAAAACGTTTATTAGCACAAACAAGTTTTTCCCTAACATTCTCATTAAATTAAAGTAATATTTTGTTACTGTAAACAAAACAGCCTCAAAGAAATGGTGATCTTTGTAGTACGGAAAAAAATTGGAATGGGTTTTTATAAAAAGTACTCATGATCAGATATTCGGCGATGTAGCAATATCTGGTGTTTCTAAATTTACAAAGAGTCAAATGTAAAGTTTTCAACAAATTGCGAAACTACCCTAGTGTTTTTAATTTGTCGAACCTATAAAATGACATAATACGTCGTTTTCACACGTAACTTGTAGTTACGCACTGCAACCACAAATTAACTTTGCTTTGTGTATTTTTTTTAAATTGATTTTTTGTGGCTCACTGTTTCATAATAATTTTACCTAATTAAGTTACGCATATTTTTCACTTATAAAATGTTAAAGGAAAATTTAATTAAACACATTATCGATGTCTCGTTCCACCCTGAAATAACAGACCCTGTGTAGTAACAAGGCACATCAAGTTACTTTCGCCGTCTCCTGTGAGATGGCGCAATCATCGCAAGAGACAACGTGGAAACAGCGCTACTGCCGATATTCTCTGAGGCTTATGCGCTTGCGCGAAAATTCGGTGTTACACGAACATCTTCCCCCAAAGCGAATTCTTATACATTGGGGATGTGTTCTCGCCCACTCGTAAGGCAACTCTGTAGATGATAATTCCCAAGGAAATGTTTAAGTACTCTGCTTCGCGTCCATACTTCCCGTTTTTGCTGAGCAATCAACTTTAGTTTGTCTTGGTATTGATACACTGAAGAGCCAAAAAAACTGGTACACCTGCCTAATATAGTGTACCCCCCCCCCC
>NQII01004500.1:120009-167566 GCA_002778355.1 Clitarchus hookeri
GTGTAGGGCCCCCCGAGCACGCAGAAGTGCCGCAAGACGACGTGGCATGGACTCGACTTATGTCTGAAGGTATGCAGGAGGCAATTCACACCATGAATCCTGCAGGGCAGTCCACAAATCCAATCTGCGCCAATTTGAGAAAGGGTTATACGTCTGTCACGTTTAATGATTCTCGTCAGTCGTCGTTTNATCCAATCTGCGCCAATTTGAGAAAGGGTTATACGTCTGTCACGTTTAATGATTCTCGTCAGTCGTCGTTTGTCCAGTTCGTTCAAGATCTTTTTCCGGCCACAGCGATGTCGAAGATTTGATGTTTTACCGCATTCCCGATATTCACGGTACACTCGTGAAATGGTCGTACGCGAACATCCAAATGTTATCGCTACCTCGGATATGCTATGTCCCATCTCTCGTGCGCCGACTATAACACCACGTTCAAACTCACTTAAATATTGATAACCTGCCATTTTAGCAGCAGTAACTGATCTAGCTGCCGACCGCATCGCGTTACTGTGACTGGTTCCATACCTCTGTTATTTGCATGCCCAAGCCTATACCAGTTTTTTTGGCTCTTCGTTGTATTAGGGTGGTCGCCTAACTTTCGCTGTTTTCGCGTTTGAGACTCAGAATCACTGAAGCAATAAGGGCTACAATGCCACGTGCATCAAGTGCTTCAACGCCGCTACGCGCATGGCTGTGAGCTTCCGTGCAGGTTTTTCGTCGTATTGCGTGTACCTGTGAAACTTAAAGCGCTGATCCTGTAATTTTATTGGTGGAACGTGTACACCAAAGTTCAGTATAAGGCCGGGACATCTCATTTAACGTAACACGTTGACCTAGGCCGGGCACACCTTGACTTGTGTGTTTCAAGGATACCTATCACAAATAATTTCGCAAAACGTTCGCGTGATGGTAAAGCTTGTCTATCTCTATCTTTTGCGTGATACATAACTCCCACGTGATCTTGCTGACCATTCACAATCGGGATAATAGTTTGTTATCTTTTCTTTTCATTGGTTTGTGTTTATTTTCGCGATTTCGTCTGCTTGCGTTTTTAGTTAATGTACTGCGCAAATAATTTTCTCCCGTAAACGAAAACGAAAGATTAATATAAGTTCGGCTATGATTATTTTTGTTTTTTAATTCTTAAATATTTAGGCAGCTTTACATTGCCACAGGTCATTAATTATGTTTCTCCGAGTTGCATAAATGGTTGCATGAAAAGGAGAATCTCTAACATTAATTTTGCAATATTTAGTAGGCCTACGTTACGAAACACATTTTTTTTCTCAGCAGATAAAAGTTTATTACATACGATTTATTCCCATATACACGAGAAACATATCTACAATTCCGAGAAAAATTTTGTTCGTGCGATTACGGCGATCTTGTAATTATTTTGGGGCCACGGTGACTGAGCGGTTAGACTGCTCGCCTCCCACTAAGGCGAACCGGGTTAAATCTCAGGCCAGATCACTCGGGATTTTGTGGGAATCGTCCCAGACGATGCCGCTGTTCGGAGGGTTTCCTCAGGGATCTCCCGTTCCTCTTTCCCTTGCATTCCGGCGATGCTCCATACTCACCTTGCTTCACTCTCATCGGCTCTCAAGACCTCGATGTTAAGAACCGCCCAAATTTCCTCACTCACTCACTCCTAGTTGTTTTCAAAGTTTTGTATAAATATGAACGCCATATTTTCGCAACCTATTCTAGCCACATAAATTTTAAAACAAAAATAAAACCCATATAAATTGAATATTCACAGTTTTCAATCTGAGAAGAAACAAAACTTATCCCAGGCGTTTTTATTCAGTACACAAGTGTTAAGTGCTTACATAGTGCATAATTATATGCCACCAAAAATACTGCTTCAAAGTGTAGCGTGATACGTGTTACGTATAACGTGATGCGTGTTACGTGTAACGTGATGCGTGTTACGTGTAACGTGATGCGTGTAACGTGATGCGTGTTACGTGTAAAGTGAAAATAGGCTCCTCAAAAAATTGTACATAGTGCATGAGCTTAGTTAACTGGTAAATACTATTTATTCTGTTAGCTTTTGTTATAGAGAAACGTGAACATGAATACGTCCACTAAAAAACAGACACACAGATATTTCACATATAGACTTTTTCAAGCAATAATTTTGCTACGTAATTTCGCCGAACGTCGAAAGTGTTAAAAGATAGTTCTGAATTATGTCCTAGGTTTCTACCTCAAGTGCATCGCGTAACTTTCGCAGGCATCTGTAAACATTTACGTAATCAGTATTTATTAGTCTACAGAATAACTTAATTATCTCTCTAAAGTATGCTACTGGCTCATCGGATCTCACTTAAATTTCTACGAAACAAAAATTGACAAGTATCGGTGGATACTGTTGTGCATATTGTACCTGCCCTTTAATAATATGAAATACAGAAAAGACAGTGCAACCGCAAATAACATAATATTACGAGTAACGAATTTTCTACCATAGTATCGCTTAGAAAATGATCTAATTAGTTGAAGTAGCAATAAAAATAAGTAATACTGAGATATTTCCAGAAAATTAAACAGTAATATAGTTTCGTAAGCGACTATCTATGATTATACGTAGAACACAGTAATGACGAAGGTGTATTAAGGTAGTTTATTGAGCCAATCTAATAAGCATAAATGGCGGAAAAAAAATTAAGGGTACTCATTCAAACACATATTCGCTGAAATCCGGAAATGCGAGAGCTCAGCTTCATAACGAGTCAAAAGCGGGTGGCGTAGCACCAGCTGGTAGGCAACCAAGAGCACACGAGAGCAGCGCAGGTTGCAGCTCTCGCCTCTCGCAGGCGCTACTGCTGTAACTGGCACACTTGGGTACGTTCAATGTCCTGTGGCGGTCCGGTTCCCTCCGTAAGGGAAATCCGCTCCGCGTGCAAACACCGCGAAGCTTGACAATTGTAAAGCGATCCTTTATGCCTCTGCAAAAACACATTCCAAGCTGCGTCAGGACAGTTTCGACGTCTGCGGCGACCAGCAGCGATAACTGTAGTCCGTCTCCAGATATGCGCTCTCGCAGCAGGATTACGAACGCTTACTANCGGCGACCAGCAGCGATAACTGTAGTCCGTCTCCAGATATGCGCTCTCGCAGCAGGATTACGAACGCTTACTAAAATAAATGGCGTGTGGGGAGTGCACCCAGGANCCCGCCGGGGATCGAACCCGGATCGCCGTGGTGGGAGGCGAGCGCCCTGGCCACTACGCCACCGCTGCCCCTCAACGCTTACAATAAGTCAGTTCCTGTTGCACCACCCTCAAGGAGCTTCCCTTGCTGTCGTGTTTATCATAGTAAGCAGTGCGGCTATTCCAATTTTAAAAAAAAATGTATGGCTCATTTTATTGTAAATATATTATTTTTCGCACGTCGAGTGACGTGGCACAGTGGTAAACTTTCGTACCCACATTCGGGAGGGCCTGGGTTCTAATTACTGCCGGCAAACCTGATTTCGGTTTCTCGTGGTTTCCCGAAATCACTCGAGGTGATCGCTTGGATGGTTCCTTAATACAAGCCATGGGCGGTTCCTTCCCTGCTCCTTCCTCTATGGGCATCTTGCTTCGTCTCTAATGACTTCGNCCTTAATACAAGCCATGGGCGGTTCCTTCCCTGCTCCTTCCTCTATGGGCATCTTGCTTCGTCTCTAATGACTTCGCTGTCGACGAAGCGTTAACTCCTATCTATCTACTTTCTTTTACACTTTCCACACGGTGCCTGTTTGAGATACGGGCAACAATTTATTACTATTTTTCACTTATAAAACATCCTGCGCTATTTTATTTAGTGATTTTCCTTAAACCAATTAGAAGTAATATGATAAAAATATATCCTCTTAATATAATNCTGCGCTATTTTATTTAGTGATTTTCCTTAAACCAATTAGAAGTAATATGATAAAAATATATCCTCTTAATATAATGTGCTGCCGAAAAAAAAATTGATGGGTCATAAAGTACGTGTTTGAGCATGACGAAATAACATACACTTGCCACTTGAACCGCTAACATTATTGGTGCACTCGAGGATAGCCACGCTATCTAACACAACGGAACAACAGCAGACATTTGTTTGGAACAAATTATGAGTTTTGTGTGGATAAGATAAGCAAAGACATAGGGAAAGTAAATTGTAACAGCCCTATAATATGTTGTTCACTCCACTGACGCATATATAGTACACGTTTCACATACAGCCTGCTTGAGCCAATGATTTCGCTACAGAATTCGCCAAATGATTGAAACGTTGAAGACGGAAACGAAAGTTGATATTTGGCTGCTTATTCATTGGTTACTGAAACATAAATGTCGTCATTAAAAAGTGTCGCAGTAAGCAAAAATATCTGTAAGTGGTCGTTGGTTTACGACATTTATTCTTATGTAAAACAGTGTTTCAAACTTTAGCGATATTTCTGTATATTTTCTGTACAGATTGCTTTATCAAAACCCTATCGTCGCCGTTTACGTTTCCGAGGAAACAAAACACGCGCGAGGCTCGTTTATGCTATTTCCCATCAGCATTGCAATGGCTCCTTATGACCAGGTGTGAGACTCAGGTGTGTAATGTTGTTTACTTGGGGGATTCCCCTTAGTGCTTCCGCCATCCTGCAGCTGATTTGCGCGTTCGAGACCTCGAAACGTGTGAGCTATAAGGCCAACTCTCGCTCACTCATCGCTTGCCTCGTCGCCTCTACGCGCAAGGCGACGAGGCAAGTGATGAGACAGCGTGTCATCATTACCGTTGACAACTAGCCTGGGCGGGACTTAATGCAGTGACCAATGTTTATATATATATATATATATATATATATATACTATGCTTGTGTAAAAAATATATAAAGTTTATGTATAGAAAAGTTATTAGCTAAAACTGATTCTGGAAACACCCCTTGATGTTGAAGTGAATACTTGAAATTTGTCTTTGGATACGAAACGTTTATTAAATGCTTTTCGCGTTTAGACACAACTACAAAATATGCCACCGTTTTTTTAATGGTGCATTTCCTAACGTACCTCTATAATTCTCTTCATGCGCCAGCAACGCAGAGCATTTAAGGTCTGTGGGGGCCGCGGCTGTGCAGTGGTCAGACTACTCGCTTTNTCTTCATGCGCCAGCAACGCAGAGCATTTAAGGTCTGTGGGGGCCGCGGCTGTGCAGTGGTCAGACTACTCGCTTCCCACCAAGGTGAACCGGAATGGATTTCCTGGGAGGGGGGTTGCTCCCAGATTTTCGCATGTGGTAATCGGGTCGGACAATGCCACTGGTTGGCGGGTTTTCTCGGGGATCTCCCGTTTACAACGCCCATGGATTCCGGCGCCGCTCCATACTCACGTCACTTACCCTCGTCGGCTCTCAAGACCTCTACTCCACTCAATATCTGCAACTGACTCGACGACTCATGCATTTGTTTTGCTGTCCACTGTTGGGCGCTGAAATATACGCACTTTCAACGCAGTGCTACTGAACGCTTGCATTNTCTTCATGCGCCAGCAACGCAGAGCATTTAAGGTCTGTGGGGGCCGCGGCTGTGCAGTGGTCAGACTACTCGCTTTCCACCAAGGTGAACCGGAATGGATTTTCGCATGTGGTAATCGGGTCGGACAATGCCACTGGTTGACGGGTTTTCTCGGGGATCTCCCGTTTACAACGCCCATGGATTCCGGCGCCGCTCCATACTCACGTCACTTACCCTCGTCGGCTCTCAAGACCTCTACTCCACTCAATATCTGCAACCGACTCGACGACTCCTGCATTTGTTTTGCTGTCCACTGTTGGGCGCTGAAATATACGCACTTTCAACGCAGTGCGACTGAACGCTTGCATTTTCATGAGAGGGACAGTGGAAGTCAGGTAGGTGCGTCTAACGTCTCATCCACAGCGAGGTCAGTAGATATGGAGCAAGTTGCTCAGGGAAGAGGGTCTGGGGAAGGAATCGGCCATGGTTTTTGTTAAGGACCCATCTCAGCATTCGCCTGGAGAAATTTCGGGAAACCATGGAAAACAGAACTAAGGACGTTCGAACCGGGAATGTAACCCGGTTCCTCCGGACTGTGCCACCCCGCTCAGTAGGAGAGACATTGGTGCAAGTGCTTTTAGTGTCGTCTCATATAATGGCCTTGAGTACAACATTAAATTAAGAAATTACCCGTGAATATCATGTATTTATTATTTTAATTAATAAGTAATATTTCCTCGGCTAGAGACCGTGATGACCCTAAATGGCTTACAATAGAACAAAAAATACTTACTCTAATATGGTGGACACTAATATGACAACATACTTACACTAATACTCTGCACACTAATAGGTAGGGGCAATGATATTTCGCGAAAATATTTCGAGACAAGATACAGTCCAAAGCACTGTAGGGTCGTCCAGCTTCTTTGATTGGCTAAAAAATGTTCTGGCCCGTGATAACCGTTTGCGCACGAATCGCGAAGGTTCAGTGGCGGAGTTACTTAGTCCTGAGTGGCTTGGTCAAAGACAGACACGGCACCAGCAGCCAATGGAGGTATAACAACAGCTGAGGTGTGTGTATAGTATTCAAGTCTACTGTGTGCTCCAATTTTTACGCGAAAAGTCACTGGCTCTACTAATAGGACAACATACTTACACTAATACGGTGCACACTAATATGACAACATAGTTACACTAATATGACAACATCGTAGAATTTAAAACATTATTGTTGCGGTAGGCCATGGTGTTTATCACGAACACCTCCATCACTTGTCACCAATAAATATATGTTTGACATTTGAGTTTTTTTTTTCTATTTGTCTCTTGATCTCTACCTCCATACGAATGTATATTTGTGTGTGCTTGTGTTATTCTGTGATTATATATGAATATGCACGGACACTTGATCTGCATTATTAACAATGTGCAGCAAAAGCTGATATTATGGCGTACGTAGCTTGTAAGACACAATTAGTATTTGTTTATTAAGGGGGTCGCTGTTATTTTTATACAGTGCTAACGAATGTAGAAAAAATTGCACTTCTGAATTTGTTGGGTTTGTTCCGTCATACATTAATGAGCATATCACTGGCTAAAAATGTTTGCAGGCCTGTTAAAAAATATATACAAAAACTTTGCCTGGTTTTTGCCTAAATGAAATTGGTATTATCTCCTAGTGCTGCGAGTGTATATATTTTATATTTTCTCTCAAAGCCCTCAGAAACCGTATTTTCAGCCATCTATATTGGGAAATGTGATAAATAGTTATGTCAGTTCATGTCTGTTTTCCATTTATTCTACCAGTGTAAAGGGTCTCCCTCGTCATTCCTTAACTGGCCTGTAGATCGCTGTATACAATGTTACTGGCTTATTGCCGGCCGTTTTTTGCCATGCACTTGCGCACCTCACTTGCTTCGGCAGGTCGCGTGTTCGATCATGGTCCATTTCAATGGAGAATGCTTTATCCAGGAGTTTTTTTCATATTCAGATAAACGCTGGCTACTTTATACGAGCCTATTCATTTCCGCTGTAGTTAAAATAAGGTCTTCTTTAGCCTCATTGAATAGAGTGTAGTTAAAAATATTTCTCTGAATTTTTACAAGCATGCTATATTCTTCCGTTGAATGAAAGTATAATACAAACAAATATGTACTTGGGCATCTCAACTGAGTTTATTTGCTGACGTCCATTTTTTCCAGTAATGATAAATAACAATTATTACTCCTGTGACGTTACCGCAGTTCATTTCACAGTAAGTTAAATGACTGGAAGAAATCATATCGCATTTCAGACTGGCGATTCATCCCTTCGCAGACGGGGTAGGCAATCGTGAGGATTGGAGTCTTGTCAATTGAATAACAAACGTTATTTTAAGTCGCCATTTTCAAGATTTTGTTCAGCTCGCAGAACAGATAATCGTAATAAAAAAAGTTTACTCTTGTAGTACTCAGCAATCTGGTAAAACAATAATTTTACATTTTATTTTCCCGAATCCAGTGGCATCGCGTGCAGTAAGAGATGGGCTACAACTCAGCTTGTCATATAAAGTGAATAACTTGTGAAGTCCCCAACGTCTTGGCAATGACATTCATTGTTAGATTTAATTAATCATAGAATTTGTAGGGTTTTCGTCGACACAACTGTATAAGCTGAATAACATTTCGCATACAAAATCAATAGCAGTATAAATNCACAACTGTATAAGCTGAATAACATTTCGCATACAAAATCAATAGCAGTATAAATTATATTATGTGCTATGTTATCGCAATGCAAACTTAAGGTAATAGCATTCAAAGGACCGTAAAAAGTTTTTATTACTTGTAGATATAGCAAAGTACTCTAAGCAGTTATTGTATTTCTAAAATTAATCAAGAAGGTATTATTTCACTACACGGAATAAAACATAATTGTTCACGTGTAACGCTTTTCTTTTAGTTCCCTACTGATTTCTAGAAGAGAACCTTGAAATAACCCCCCCCCCTTTTTCCTCCTCACTTCAATCAATCCACCCCCTTCCCCCCGGCAGCAAATTAAGCTACAGTAGCCACATAATGTGGCATTTTCAGCTGCGAAACTTTCCTTTCTCACACTCATTCAGCTCTTTTCACTATTGAAGAACAACATTTATGGAATCAGGAAAAATTTTATTAATTTTCCAGCAGATATTTCGTGACGGAAAATAAGAATGTCAAGTTCCCACATTCTAAATTTGCATTTTATCGAAGATTTTATCTTCCGCCTAATATTTGTAACTGGGATAATTTAATATTCAGAGTTATAAAGATTATATATTTCGGAGGGCTAGTGAGTTTTTACGTAAAACTACAAAAGTTAAAAAATAAATCGTTTTTATTTACTGTTATCATTTTTAAATACTTATTTTTAAATACATCATCTNACTACAAAAGTTAAAAAATAAATCGTTTTTATTTACTGTTATCATTTTTAAATACTTATTTTTAAATACATCATCAGAGAGTTTAGAAAAAACAGTAATTTAAAACAAAAGTAACAGAATTTGAGGGTCCCGGCCAGTTAAGCAATAACTCCTCATGCAAAAAAAAAAAAGACAGACAGTAAACTATGAATGGAAGTATGTAAGTTTCACACATCAAAATTCATTTCTAACCTTTTNAAAAAAAAAAGACAGACAGTAAACTATGAATGGAAGTATGTAAGTTTCACACATCAAAATTCATTTCTAACCTTTTAGGTAACAGGTACGTTTTTACTTAAAGATGTTTCAGCAAAAGAAGCTTTTGTGTGATCGTACACTTCTGTGTGTTTGACGCTGCCTTAAGACTTTGCTTGAATTTACTGACAGTATCTGTTCATTAAATAATTAATTCCCTGAAAACAACTTAAAAACCTTTCTGCGGGGGAAGATAAATAATATATAAGCTAAAATAAAAAATTAACTTCCACGAAGCATGTTCTCTAAATTGAGCATCATGTCTATTTTTGTAATAACTCGCTCAATGGAATTGTACTTTTGATAAACATAAGTACTCGGTTATTAATAGGGGCTGATACAGTAATGAGACAAGAAGAGGAAAACAAATTAAGTATGTGTTCGAAAATGTATAGGTTTTCCTTCAAGTTCTTTACTTTCATTTTCCTTTTGCGCGTACGAATATTGAAACATTTATATACTCGTAAGGAGTTAAAATTTGAAATTCAAAATATCACTTTTTTCCTACCGTTGCATGTTTCGATACTGTTCGTCGATCCAATCTGTCACGTGATAAATTGTCTATCCCAGAACGCTTCTGTGAGGTCACGAACCAACTGGTAGCAGGAATATTGCATGTATTATATGGTACTGTACATGCAAATAAAAGTTCATATTTGACATTAGTGATTAATTCAAATTAATGCGTTGTTCGAAAGCTACTTTCGACCAACTTTCACACCGGAATAAAACGCTGGTTTTCCTAAATAACAGATGAAATTCAGATAACTTTATGAAATAAAAATATTGGAATGTTCTTAAGTACAGAATTACTTAAGTAGCCTCAAGTATGAGTAATGCGGAGATTTGTACACATAAAAGTACTTTTTTATATTTTTACTTATTTTTCTCACTTAGGTAAAAGTTATTTAAATTGTTTGATACAGCGTGTCTCAATACACCACTTTACTTTATTTAATTTATTTATTTGAATTTGAATTTTTTTTTAATGTCTACAAAAATCGCAAATGCTCTCCTTGCAAACGTTTATATTTTACTGAATAACCGTGTCTAAATAAAATCTTACATTCATATTTGCTATGGTAAAAGTTAAAGGGTTAAAAGTGGCCTGCAAATGTATGCAGATATGTAATTATTTATAAAATTATTTTAAGTTTGGAATAACATACATTTCTAACAGCAAATGATCCCTCTAATTTTCTTGTAAATATATATTTTCCATTTTGCAAAATTCTTTGTCATATATATTGCGAAATATACGAAAGATGAAATTGAGTAGCTTCAAAAAACTGTATAAGTTTGGAACAAATGAATTAATTAAAAAATATGAGTACGAAATTAGCATCAAGTGAAGATTCAAGCTGTCGATACAGAGTCAGAAAACTCACAAAATTTAAATTCATTTAATTGAAAATATTTGTCGCGAGTTGTATATCGTACAATCTACACATAAATCGTTNGGTATATCGTACAATCTACACATAAATCGTTGTGTGCACGTATAAAGAAAGAGCGGACACAATTACCTACAGCTGGAAATTCATTCGTTTGCTGCTTTGGTGTATTGAAATGGCAACGGCACGATTTAAAACTCAGGGGTAGTGTTTCTATTAAATAATTCGATTCAATCCCTCCATTGGAGAGCGTTTTTGAAGCGCAGTGAATTGGAGAGGTCCTTTGCAATGCAAATTAAAAGAGCGGTGGGTCGCCCTGGAACAAGAAGGCCGCTGCCAAAGCTTCGGGCGGAAAAAAAAATTCCCAAGAACAACCCTGTCCCCGGCTTTCATTAGCGACGAAGAAGAGACGGAGTGTAACGCCACATCNAAAAAAAATTCCCAAGAACAACCCTGTCCCCGGCTTTCATTAGCGACGAAGAAGAGACGGAGTGTAACGCCACATCAAGGCCTTCGACGTCGTTTCAAGTCCCTCTTCCCTCGGGAAACGTTGTCCTTTGATGTTAATTCCGTGATAAGAGCATCGACCTACCTTCGGTTCCACAACTAACTGAATAAACGTTGTCTTAACGTTTTTAAGTTTTCAGCGACTCGGCCCTGAAATGTTCGCTCTCTGTTTCGTCAACACATTTCTGTGTGTACTTCGCGTGTTTATGTTTGCATCGTTGGTTGTTTTCAAAAAGGAAATACCACAGCATAAAAATAAATTGGAAAATATGAAAAATCCTTGCAATAGACTGCTTTATGCAACTGTACCATAGTTGGTTTGGCACGCCTATGATAAATCTGTCTGGATTAAACCTGCAGGTGTAGTCCATTCTTGGTTTCTTCCAACTTTCCGGAAGCCCCGCCAAAGTTACACTTCCAGGTTATTCCTCCACCTCACGCAAACAACACTTAACTAATTCTTTAAAATTACACTAATGGGACAACGCACCGTGCATTTGTAAGCATTATGTTTAATCATATTTTGCAAGATAACTATTTTTTGCTAGGTAATACCAACACGCTTATTTCCTTTCTATTTTTATTTGTATTTTTATACATAAAATATTATAATTTAAAGACACAATAAAATTAAATTTCAAGCGGACTAAAAAAAAGAAACTTTTACGTTCACAGAAATATAAAAGGCTTGTTAAGCGTGAAGTTTCTACGAAGCAACTAAACACGTCATACGAGGAAAGATTTTTCAAATATTTCATTTAAAAAGTTTGAAGACACCATAATTAGATTATACTCAAACATTGCACACTGAAGAGCCAAAAAAACTTGTATACCTGCCTAATATCGTGTACGTGTAGCCACCCCCCTTCCCCCAAGCCCGCAGAAGTGCCGCAAGATGACGTGGCATGGACTCGACTAATGTCTGAAGGTATGCAGGAGGCAATTCACATCATGAATCCTGCAGGGCAGTCCACAAATCCTGTCTGCGCCAATTTGAGAAAGGGTTGCACGTCTGTCACGTTTAATGATTCTCGTCAGTCGTCGTTTGTCCCACTCTTTCACGATCTTTTTCCGGTCGCAGCGATGTCGAATATGTGAGGTTTTACAGGATTCCCGATTTCACTGTACACTCGTGAAATGGTCGTACGCCAACATCCAAATGTTATCGCTTCCTCGGAGATGCTATGTCCCATCTCTCGTGCGCCGACTATAACACCACATTCAAACTCACTTAAATCTTCATAACCTGCCATTGTAGCAGCAGTAACTGATCTAGCTGCCGACCGCATCGCGTTACTCTGGTTAGTTCCATACCTCTGTTATTTGCATACGCACGCCTATGCCAGTTTTTTTGGCTCTTCAGTGTACCATAAAAGTAAACCCAGTTTCTCGCAGTGATAGCGGCCAGTAATATGAGACTACTATATCTAGCCTACAGGTATTTGACAGCTCGAATTTTCCTATTCCCAGTAAAGAGAGGACTGAAAATTTTAGTTATATTTTGTAAGTACACATAACTTCATATAGTTCTTCGTATAATGGGGTCAGTGTCGTTTGTATACAAGCTTCTACCGCAGTGAAGACACAGTTCTCTTGAATCTTGGTTTCTTATGATTCCGGTCGTTCTATCGTTAGTGGATTCTTATTGGTAAGAAGTACTTCAGGGCACGTGAAATAAAATGCGCTCCTAAGAACAACAGCATTACAAACGCCAGTGTTTCCGGATTATAACATGTTACTATTTAAGAATGCAAATTTTCTAATTTGCAGATAATAAGTATTTCGTTACAAGAAGAACATTTCAACCCACTGACATGTTTTAAATGTTGGATCTCATGAGATTCTTCCATCCCGAGTTGTTCGGAAAATATTTGTCTATTGTTTCATGTATGAGGGAAATTTTTTTTTAAATTATTATGTGATGAAATTTCTGAGTACTTTCTCAAGTTTCCGAATACTCACAGTATAATAAAAAAAACACTTTTTTATAGTTTTAAATTTTAAAAGATAGAGGACACACTGACTGAAAGGTCTAAAGTATAGCACACGTAAAAAAATTTGTTATTTACAAAACCAGAAACAGTATGGTTATTTGGAGATGAAATATNGGGGGAGAGAATGGCGCACCCTGTATACGCCACGGTACACGGCGTCACGACGCCCAGGTGGATTAGTGGCCGTACCGGGCAGGGACGTCTAGCAGACACCGCAGAGCAATCGCTGAATTTATATTTCGGGAAAAAATACGGTCACGTTTATTTGTTTTGAAGGCTACGGTCGTATCACATGCTGCGTGTTTGATAATACTAGCATAAGCCACTCATGTCGAAAAGGTGTAGGAAATTCCACAAATAAGATTAGCCATAAGTAATGTTTCGCGAAAAGATTTCGAGACAAGATACAGTCCAAAGCACTGTCGGGTCGTCCAGCTTCTTTGATTGGCTAAAAAAAATATGTTCTGGCCCGTGTCAACCGTTTGCGCACGAATCAAGAAGGTTCAGTGTCGGAGTTACTTAGTCGTGAGTGGCTTGGTCAAAGACGGACACGGCACCAGCAGCCAATGAAGGTATAACAACAGCATGGGGGTGTATATAATATTGAAGTCTACTGTGTGCTCCGATTTTTACGTGAAAATCCGTTGACCCCAAGCCGCAAGGAAGACTCCCGGAGTGCTGGGCCCTGATGCCTTGCTGTGTACATCACGCGTCATAATTATCACTCACATGCAACGTGTCGACGATTGTAAACTCGGGGGCTAAATGGGTTGAAAGCGGCCGGCGTCATATTGTTCAACCTGTATTCACCACAGTAATATGGAGTTGGACGTAATATTCCTGTATCCAACATTGTTTTGAAGAAATCGGTGACGCAATTTTATGTTTCAACGTAACGTTAGTAGGACTTTAATGCGTGAGTTACTCAAATGAACACGATGGACGGNACGTGTCGACGATTGTAAACTCGGGGGCTAAATGGGTTGAAAGCGGCCGGCGTCATATTGTTCAACCTGTATTCAGCACAGTAATATGGAGTTGGACGTAATATTCCTGTATCCAACATTGTTTTGAAGAAATCTTTGACGCAATTTTATGTTTCAACGTAACGTTAGTAGGACTTTAATGCGTGAGTTACTCAAATGAACACGATGGACGGNTGACGCAATTTTATGTTTCAACGTAACGTTAGTAGGACTTTAATGCGTGAGTTACTCAAATGAACACGATGGACGGAACATTGTGTTACATAGTAAGTAACATTGACGTGTAACACTTTAAATGCAGGATTTTTCAATTATTTTTCATTTTTAAATTAGTTACTACATTTTAATATTCCTGTAAGAGAATGATTACACATTGCTTAGATTTTTTAATGGGCTTAGTAAAACTCACTTGATTTAAAACACACGAAAATTTTAAGTTATAATGATACTTCAATCATTGGAAAATTGGTATTCACTTAGATAACGAAATTTTCTCTTATCGAAAAGATTTGTTTTTAAAATGAGAGCACTCTAAACTGGAATTAGTAAAATTTCTAGTTTTTCAAAAAAATTTTAATATTTTACTGACACAAGAGTTTTATTTCCGTATTGAGACACAAATAATGAGAGACCCACAATTTGTTTCACAGACTAAATTAGTTGTACGAGATAACAGGGAATTTATAGTATTCTCTCAGTCATTTTAATTCTTTTAACGCATAACAAATTTACTGAAAATCATATAAGCTGGATGTTGGTCGCTTATATTCGCTTCTGTATGTCTCAATATCCCCACTGACGACATTCCTATTAGCTCACACAACACTTGACACGCTTACAATACTGTAATCGTTCATTACTGGCCGGCTCTCTACCAATCAGATGCAAAGTTGAAGNCAACACTTGACACGCTTACAATACTGTAATCGTTCATTACTGGCCGGCTCTCTACCAATCAGATGCAAAGTTGAAAGAGTCCCAACAAAATGTTTTTCCTACGTAGAATGATATACTATCCATTCTTTTCATTTGAGTGGAGTGGAGAGANAAGAGTCCCAACAAAATGTTTTTCCTACGTAGAATGATATACTATCCATTCTTTTCATTTGAGTGGAGTGGAGAGATTTAGGCGGCTCTTAACAGCGAGGTCTTGAGAGACGATGAGCGTGAAGTGAGGTGAGTATGGAGCAGCGCCGGAATGGTTGGGCGGGGGGAAACGGGAGATCCCGAGAAAACTCACCTACCAACGGCATCGTCCTGCATGATTCCAACATGCGAAAATCAAGGAGCGACCCCGCTGGGGATCCAACCCGGTTCGCCTAGGTGCGAGGCAAATACTCTAACCACTACACCACCGCGGCCCCTTCATTTTAGTTATTTACAATGTGAGTGTTTCTGATGTAATATTACGTTGCAGAGAACGTTATAAAAACTTCTGGCAATGTAATATTTTTTCGCCTGTGTCTTTAAGGAATACGGATGCCGTAATGTTATAACAAACAACCATACATTTTTATTAGATTCACGCCCCATAATTTTACATGTGCAGCATTGAAATAGTTGAAAAACATATGTTCATTTAATGAAAAGTATCAACTCATCCATTCAAAATATTTTTTTTTTTATGTGGGAGAAGTATTTTTATTCTATTCTTTATTTCACCGGAAAATATTGTATTATTTGTATTAAAAAAAGATTAATCTCTTTTTTGACAAATAAGCCTCCACTTCATAATACGTAAATTATTTTGTTGTTTGAAATTATATTTGTTTCTAAAAATTATAGTACCATATNTTATTTCACCGGAAAATATTGTATTATTTGTATTAAAAAAAGATTAATCTCTTTTTTGACAAGTAAGCCTCCACTTCATAATACGTAAATTATTTTGTTGTTTGAAATTATATTTGTTTCTAAAAATTATAGTACCATATTTCAGTGAGAATATGACTTCAACATCGCAGTGTAAGTTTAAATAATATTGATATAATATTTATATGATGTCATTGCGAGTGAAACAAAAGTTGATTTAAAATCACAGAATTAAAATCGCACCCACAAAGAAGCGACATTACCNGTGATATAATTTTTTATATGATGTCATTGCGAGTGAAACAAAAGTTGATTTAAAATCACAGAATTAAAATCGCACCCACAAAGAAGCGNTTTATATGATGTCATTGCGAGTGAAACAAAAGTTGATTTAAAATCACAGAATTAAAATCGCACCCACAAAGAAGCGACATTACCCGTGTTTAATGTAATGAAATTAAATTTGCAACCGTTACGTCTTTTACGCTTCAAAGTTTTATGACGTCAGTACGGCGGTAAAAGCCTCTCAGGATAAATAGCTAACTCATTCCATATGACAATCACATGTATCTAATGAACATGTTTTCAAAGTTTTATGACGTCAGTACGGCGGTAAAAGCCTTTCAAGATAAATAGCTAACTCATTACATATGACAAACACATTATCTAATGAACCTGCTTTCAAAGTTTTATGACTTCAGTAAGGCGGTAAAAGCCTCTCAGGATAAATAGCTAACTCATTCCATATGACAATCACATGTATCTAATGAACATGTTTTCAAAGTTTTATGACGTCAGTACGGCGGTAAAAGCCTTTCAAGATAAATAGCTAACTCATTACATATGACAAACACATTATCTAATGAACCTGCTTTCAAAGTTGTATGACTTCAGTACGGCGGTAAAAGCCTCTCAGGATAAATAGCTAACTCATTACATATGACAAACACATGTATCTAATGAACATGTTTTCAAAGTTTTATGACGTCAGTACGGCGGTAAAAGCCTCTCAGGATAAATAGCTAACTCATTCCATATGACAATCACATGTATCTAATGAACCTGCTTTCAAAGTTTTATGACGTAGGTACGGCAGTAAAAGCCTCTCAAGATAAATAGCTAACTCATTCCATATGACAATCTTATGTATCTAATGAACCTGCTTTCAAAGTTTTATGACTTCAGTACGGCGGTAAAAGCCTATCAGGATAAATAGCTAACTCATTACATATGACAAACACATGTATCTAATGAACCTGCTTTCACAGTAAGCGAAATGGCTGCTAGTGTGATCCTTTCATGCAAAACAAAGAAATTAAAACCTTAAATATCTTATTTAAACTGAAAGCTCCAACTCGTACGAAAATAAATGTGTTAATAAATACAGAAAATATTACCACCAGTATTCCTATGAGCTGTCCATTTATTTGTAATATTACTTGTGTTTTATTTCGAAACTTGCCTCTTTCTCTTGTTTGGAGGACCATCTGTTCTTCGCGACAATATGCAATGACCAGTTGTATTCCGAAACCCGTTAGTTCAAAACAAGTGTCGTGGTTGGATGATTGTAACCTGCAAGCGTCTTAAGTGTCTGCCAGCCAATCACGGACGTTATATGCCATGGTGACTTCATTCTTATTGGCCCAGTTGGGAAGATAACGTTTTCTCACACAGACAAGCAGCCAATAGAGAAAATAAATTTGCTAGCATGCACGTAACAAGTTTAAATCTAGCTTGAACATAAATCTCTTCGCAAAAATCAGGCGGCCTTTCTTATTTGTATGCGGTTTTACGCAGTGGGCAATGTGTTTTCTGATTGTTTGAACAATTATGCGCATGTACTTCAAAGTTGTCTCGGAAAAACTACGACTGCTCAGAAAACCTGGTAGGTTTCCCGAGACTTCATAGAAACGTTTGCAATTGTTTGTGTGCATAATGGTTTAAAAAATAAATTACCTTTATTGCAAGAATTATTAAAACAAAACTGGGTTGTTTTTTTTTTTTTTTTTTTTNTTCATACTTCTTATTTTACCTTTTGTTTGATCGTAGTTGTATTTTTCCGCAAAAGCGATTTTCTTTGTACTAAATAAAGGTAAACTATTGCTAATTTCCTTAAACTACATAACTGATTTTCAATCGAGCTATGCGAGAATTTACTTACCAGCAGTAATCCACATAATTATACGAAAGAAGTAGGAAACTGGGCGAGTATGAACTTAATTCCGAGCTCAAAGAAAATATATTTATTATTTCTTACGATTTGCATGATTTTGACTGAATCTATAAAAAATGAAAGCACGCATCGTTAAGAGGTGTATTGTCTATACACATTAAATTTTTTCGCCGGTAAATAAGTGACTATTTGCTAGATTTAACATTGAAATTACTATCAACTGATGAATCAAAGAATCACANTTTCGCCGGTAAATAAGTGACTATTTGCTAGATTTAACATTGAAATTACTATCAACTGATGAATCAAAGAATCACAACTTATTTGACAATTAAACGTACGTCTTCATCAGGAGCAGCTGTTCTCTTCACTAATGAAGTGGCGAAATATGGTTTATATCTCTGTGCTTAAATAATTGAATTTTATAACTAATAGGAAAAGTAGTTTTTGCCACATATCAGCGAAAATCCACTGGCAGTTAATGAATATCCATCATTTGCACATTAGTATATACATTTAAAGTGTGTTGATGTGTAGTATGGAAATGTGGTGCTAAACCATGAGACCCATTGGCAAGTAGACAACTTTATAATAAGTTCTCAAATTTTACTGAAAACAATATACAAGAGACGTTATTAGCAATAATTCTCTTGTCTGACAACGCCACTTTAAGTTCAGACTTTAGGCACCATCCGGACATGTATGAGAATAATATAATAATGACAATATAGTACAGATATGTAAAAACAAAAGGCAATTTTTGGTACAGTACTGAGAAAATACGCAACGTTTTTAATGACAAATATAAACGAAGACCATAAAAGTCTAAGGGAGAAAACTAGTGTTTACCTGCAATAGTTTGGAAACTACAAGCTGTTCCATTCAGTGTGTCCGCACAACGAAAAGTTGTTTTTACGCGAAGTCAAATATTCTTGATATTTCAGAGTAATAAAACTATCTTATGCACATGTGCAGTGAATTTTCAATTACAAGAGATGCGTTGTAGGTCGGTGAATGGTGACAGGACTCTTGCGTCGTTGACACAACACCAGTAAACATTTATGAAAGTCCCACCTGTCAGCATAAAGCTAAAGTTTAATGGCAATACCGGCGAAAAGACTCAATTTTACAAAAATTAGCATAACTTAATAATTTTCATTGCCGCTAGTGTTGCAGTAAAATTAAAAAATTTAAATTTTTAAAAAATTTTCAACCACTGCCAATAATATATATATGAGTGATGTTATTGAAGTTTCGTGGTAAAGTAGTGATTCAATTTTATTCATAATTTAACTATATATGACTTGTTTATTGCATCTTGTGACTAAAAACTGGACCTGGTTTTCTGTGGTACTTATTTTATTATAAAATATCATTCAATATTGTTACATTAAATATTATGGTGAATTTTTTACTGTTGTTCGACGAATGGGTTATTCATATCCAAATTTTCTTTAATATTTTTGACTTTACCACACGGAGAGAAAAGTTTAGTTGAATAAAACAAAGTTTTTTTTGGCGCATTCCAATTAATTGTTTGTATAGGGACAATTAAATATTTTGTGGTAGAAACCAAATTATTTCGTCGTTCTAATTTGGTTGCCCCAAACTGTGAGATTTGGTTGGTGCTACTAAAGATTTGTTTAGCTTAGTATATTATTTTAAAAATGTGAAACACAACCCAGTTTTGAACCCAGGCTATTTGCACCCAAGTACTACGCCCTATAAACGTATGCTAATGCGACCAGCAGCGACGTAGCGATGTTTCTAAGTACATACATTTCAAATACAGGACAACGTGAGTAAAAAATGTTTCATTTTTTGCTGCTTTAATTTTTAGTTTTTTTGTTGAATTTTCTTTATTGTGTGATGTTTGTACCACTATAAAGAATCAATAAATATCTTAAGGCCCTCGTCTACCTGGAACTTTTTCCCACGTCTAGGCCGAGAAACGCGGGAGCGATAAGGGCGACACTGCCACGCGCATCAAGTACGCCATCGCCGCTAAGCGCAAGGCTCTGAACTGGCGTGCAGTGTTCTCGTCGTGCTGCGTGTACCTATGGGACTTTCAGCGGTGACCATATTATTTTATTAGTGGGAAGTCTTTAGGAAGGTTCAGTGCAGGCCCCTATAGTAGTTTTGTATGTATCTGATGCGTGCATTTTGAGCTACAGCGCCTTGGAAAGGCCGTTTTTAGCGGTTTTGGAGTACTCTGAATTGATGTTTCTAACGTACGTGATATTTTGAAAGTACTTAACAGCTCTCGTCTGAAGTGTGTGTTCTTTTCGTAGATCAGCACGTTGGACGCACGCTTAATAGTTTCGTTGAAAAACGTGTATTTGGAACACTCTGCAACGCAGTTCAAGCGCCAGGTAGACGGGCGCCTTAAACTGTTACTATCTTACTTATTACATAAATTTCAAGCAAACTTTCGAGATATATTTGGTAGTAAGAATTCAAATGATTGGCGAAGTAAATATACTTATAGTGTTGAGTAAACTAAATAGATTGTGGACACCCTAATTTTTTTGGACTAACACAAAGGTTTGGTTCATTGAAGTTGGTATTTGGTTAGATCAAAAAAAAATAATTTTGTTGCTTTTCAAGTTTTGTTTACTGAAAAAAAATAATATTTTTGGGACTGCTAAATGTATGTTTTGCCATATACAAGCTTGACCAGAACAATCCCTTCTCTCCGTGCATTTAATTATGGTTTTCTGTAGTTTCTTTTACATAGCTTTATTTCTACATATGATGGGAAGTTTTAATTTTCTAAGTCATACTTTTCACAACAATGAAAAAAACTAGTCAAATTTTGAATATAAATAATTTTGACTACCGCAGACTGTCATTATGCGAGTGTTAATGCGTANGAAAAAAACTAGTCAAATTTTGAATATAAATAATTTTGACTACCGCAGACTGTCATTATGCGAGTGTTAATGCGTATTGAAGTGCGGATATTGAAGTGAACATTTTATTGCTTTCTCTGAACATAAAATGCACTCCTAATAAAAAGGGAACGTCCAAGTTTCAGCATGGTTGCAATGCAATACTAACCCACTGGTTGCTAACGAAAATTTAAAAACTTGTTTAAAAAATCTTTTCATTAAGAGACTGTTTTCTTCTAAATCCAGATAGCAAATATTTTGTACCTAGCTTCTAAGAAATGTTTATTTATAAAATTACAAACATTTTCACGGCACCGTTTTCCTCTAATCTCGGCGTGTACGTAAGGGTTACAATCGTTTGTTTATTTCTATTAAAACTCGCTGTTGGAAGGTAACGCGAAATTATAGGATCCACAGCCATACCTTGTGAGCCCTACGCGAAACGCATTTCGGCATTACCTGATGAATTGTGGTGCATGGCGCGTGAGGGGAAGGGAGCAGGGCTAATGACGACAGACAGGCGGGCGAGCTGCCGTAGAGATAATTAATGGCGAGCACGGTTCGGCAGCGGAGGGGAAGCGAGTTGGGCGGGTTGCCGCTCGCAAAACTGCAGGCGGGGAAGAATAGCGCTGCCTTGCTCCCTTTACAAAACCAACACGCGAGGAGTGTTTGCGGACAAAAACACAGGAGATAGGGGGGGGGAGCGGCGCCGTGCCGTAAACATAGCAACATCGAGGGGAAAGGAGGGGCGGACGGGTGACGGAATGGGTCCGTGGGAAAACAGCAACGTGGCGAGTATGTTGTTTTTTTCTGCGAGGGAGGGAGAGTAGAAAAACAGGCGTAAGCATAAACAATAACACAGCGGCGAGTCCAACGAGTGGGAAGGGAGGTAAAAAGAACAATTATCGTAGTGCAAGTAGAGAAATGCAAACAAATACATCGTCAAATTAGCGGGAGGCTGCGAGGTAGTGTCGGCTGTCCCTCCGCCGCCTGGATCCTTTTGATGTGGAACGCCATTCTCGCGAGTGCATTGTTCGTTTAGAAATAATGNGCTGTCCCTCCGCCGCCTGGATCCTTTTGATGTGGAACGCCATTCTCGCGAGTGCATTGTTCGTTTAGAAATAATGGCACTGGCTTGTATGACATATTCAAAATATTACAAAGGAGATGGAAGAGGTAACAAATTGTTCATCTTGAGGTATCTTTAATAAATATGACAGTCATCATTTTGGGAGGAATGATTTATGACATAATATTTTATAANCTGTCCCTCCGCCGCCTGGATCCTTTTGATGTGGAACGCCATTCTCGCGAGTGCATTGTTCGTTTAGAAATAATGACACTGGCTTGCATGACATATTCAAAATATTACAAAGGAGATGGAAGAGGTAACAAATTATTCATCTTGAGGTATCTTTAATAAATATGACAGTCATCATTTTGGGAGGAATGATTTATGACATAATATTTTATAAATACATTTGAAGAATATCTGGGACACACTTAGATAAATAAGATAAAGTACATATATGTGTGCGGTAAGTGTTTAAATTTTTCCATTCTGGACAATTTTGCAGCTGGTAAAAGCGTTAAAATCGTACTTAGCACCAGTTAAGGTTAAGAATCACAGCAATTAATTTCGCTTTAATTTTTTCCTTATTTTTGTAACAGTTTAATCAATCCCGCAGGTTCTGATAATCGTACTTCCATATTCCGCATAAGTTAACAGTGGTGTTGGTTTCCCAAATGTTTCTATCCATACAAACCATGAAATAGGACACTAGGTTTCTCCTACTTGTTCCTGAGAAAACTTCCAACAGAGTTTTAAATTACNCCCCAACAAAGTTTTAAATTACAGGCTTGAGTAAAGGATGAAGTACACTTTTAGACCGCTAATTTTCTTATTCAATGACCTTATAAATGTATTATTAATTGTACATTTTATTTTAAAATGAGTTATTTAAAAATCGTAATCATTATTGTACGTAAAATTAAGGGCTGAAAACCACGCTTAAAATCGTAAATGCTACCCACTTTAACATATGTTTTCAACTGACGATACAGCAATGTGAGAACTAACAAACAGTGAAAGAAGTTGCCGAAACCCCAACGGCAGCAAAAGACATTTCGATATATAAAAAAAAAATGTGTGGTCGTTTTCGCTCTGTAAATATATCACGTAACGAAACTGGTTTTCGCCTAAAGGTATTCACGCATTGCAGACTTCGTTAATGCGCAAACTTGCAAATTCATTTGATGCTACCTTCGAGAATTTGTAAGAAGACACTCCTTTATGTGACTGGCCAACCAGGATTTACGAACTCCGACACTGGACGTCTGCAGTTCNTTCCAACAGAGTTTTAAATTACAGGCTTGAGTAAAGGATGAAGTACACTTTTAGACCGCTAATTTTCTTATTCAATGACCTTATAAATGTATTATTAATTGTAGATTTTATTTAAAAATGACTTATTTAAAAATCGTAATCATTATTGTACGTAAAATTAAGGGCTGAAAACCACGCTTAAAATCGTAAATGCTACCCACTTTAACATATGTTTTCAACTGACGATACAGCAATGTGAGAACTAACAAACAGTGGAAGAAGTTGCCGAAACCCCAACGGCAGCAAAAGACATTTCGATATATAAAAAAAAAAAATTGTGGTCG
Organism: Clitarchus hookeri; assembly: GCA_002778355.1. Taxonomy (NCBI): domain Eukaryota; kingdom Metazoa; phylum Arthropoda; class Insecta; order Phasmatodea; family Phasmatidae; genus Clitarchus; species Clitarchus hookeri. The sequence goes on from NQII01004500.1 coordinate 143,622, forward strand.
TTTTCGCTCTGTAAATATATCACGTAACGAAACTGGTTTTCGCCTAAAGGTATTCACGCATTGCAGACTTCGTTAATGCGCAAACTTGCAAATTCATTTGATGCTACCTTCGAGAATTTGTAAGAAGACACTCCTTTATGTGACTGGCCAACCAGGATTTACGAACTCCGACACTGGACGTCTGCAGTTCTTACGCATGCGCCTTCGGCTTGCTACGGTTACAAATCACACAATTACGAAATTTTAATGCATCTAGTTACAGTAACGTTTAGGTGAAAACCAGGCGCCTGCAGCTATAGGGGTGTGTCAGCTCATTTCATGCGGAGCGTTTACTTCTCAATTTACTATTGCAGCTTTTAAGGCGTTTTCAAGCAACGCCGCTGATAGCGAACTGGCTACCTCGTCGAGTAAGCACCACATGTCCACTAAGCAAGCAACATACGGGAACGCCGTTAGCCAATCAGCGCCTGGTTTACCTTCTCGACAGCCGGCAGTCCAGCCAATAGGACGCAAGGCCAGTTCCCACAGCCTCGCACAGCCAATCACAGAATGAGTACGCCCACATCGCAGGAACCGCACAATGCAATTTCGTCTCTGTGTATTTACACCGAAGAGCCAAAAAAACTGGTACACCTCCCTAATATCGTGTAGCCCCCCTCCCCACCCCCCAGACGTGCCGAAAGACGACGTGGCATGGACTCGACTAATGCCTGAAGGTATGCAGGAGGCAATTCTCACCATGAATCTGCAGGGCAGTCCACAAATCCAATCTGCGCCAATTTGAGAAAGGGTTGCACGTCTGTCACGTTTAATGATTCTCGTTAGTCGTCGTTTGCCCCGTCCTTTCGCGATCTTTTTCCGGCCGCAGCGATGTCGAAGATTTGATTTTTTACCGGATTCCTGATATTCACGGTACACTGGCGAAATGGTCGTACGCGAACATCCAAATGTTATCGCTGCCTCGGAGACCCTATGTCCCATCTCTCGTGCGCCGACTATAACACCACGTACAAACTCACTTAAATCTTGATAACCTGCCATTGTAGCAGCAGTAACCGATCTAGCAACTTTGCCAGACGCTTGTTGTCTTATATAGGCACTGCCGACTGCATCGCGTTACTCTGATTGGTTCTACTCCTCTGTTATTTGCATACGCACGCCTATACCAGTTTTTTTGGCTCTCCAGTGTATCTACTCTGTAGTTTGTTGTTGAGACTATATTCCTCTTTCTTATAAACAGCGGCTGCCAATAGAATCAAACATACTTACGTGATTCTATTGGTCCNTTGAGACTATATTCCTCTTTCTTATAAACAGCGGCTGCCAATAGAATCAAACATACTTACGTGATTCTATTGGTCCCTACGTACTATAAATCATTATATATTAATGTATTTCTAACTTTAAGAGTACATTTCTTAATATTTCACTATCTATATTCTGAAAAATGTTAATTTATTAAAAGCACTTATCCATTTCCTAAATCTTAAAATATAGGTTTTTGTATAACNCTGAGACTATATTCCTCTTTCTTATAAACAGCGGCTGCCAATAGAATCAAACATACTTACGTGATTCTATTGGTCTCTACGTACTATAAATCATTATATATTAATGTATTTCTAACTTTAAGAGTACATTTCTTAATATTTCACTATTTATATTCTGAAAAATGTTAATTTATTAAAAGCACTTATCCATTTCCTAAATCTTAAAATATAGGTTTTTGTATAACNTATATTCTGAAAAATGTTAATTTATTAAAAGCACTTATCCATTTCCTAAATCTTAAAATATAGGTTTTTGTATAACTAAAGCAATTTAAAGGATTAAAGTCAGGGTATGTTAATAAATTTACGTAAGAGAAAATACAATGTAAAAAGGTATGATAGACACAACTCGAAATCTTTTCACTCGGTGGGTGTAAATCTAGCACTGGAGGCTTGTTATCCATGAAATAGAATAACTACACTCTATCCAGTTTTTGGCCGCCTAGGTTAGGTACCGGCATAGCTTATCGTCAACTTCAGTTTCATTAAAAACGGGTTATGTGGCTTGGGCTATAAGGACTGGGGGAGGGTTCGCCTGTTGTTTAAAGTAAGAAATCATCAGTGGAGTGATTTCGGGAAATCACGGGAGCCCAAAATTAGGGCAGCTGTACCGGGAATCGAACCCGCGTCCTTCAGAATGTGAGTAGAGTATTGTACCACTGCGACACCTCGCTCGCTTGTTACGGGCTTTTGTCATAATAATAGATTACTGTTGATTGCATAAACCGTAACGTATTTGGCAGTGAAAACATTATTATTATCTAATGACAACTAACGTATTTGGCAGTGGAAACGAAACATTTAATTATATTGTAATCGCCAAAAANTATTATTATCTAATGACAACTAACGTATTTGGCAGTGGAAACGAAACATTTAATTATATTGTAATCGCCAAAAATATATTTAGTGGTCACTAAAAATAATTTTTGTTTTCTCCAAAACAGATGGCGTGGTGAATATGCGAAACGTATTTACTTTTTCCTTTGTTTTTCTGTGTATGTGTCGATATTGTTAAACTTAGCATTTCATGCTAATTACCTGTACTTGTCTATATGGTAGGTGGGTATGCAGGTAAGTAAATAGACAGACGGACAGTTTGGGCTTAAGTCTTCCGCCTATCTGGCTCATGAGCGGCGTTGCAGAGTGTTCATTTTTCACGAAACTTATAAACGCGCGTCCAGTGTGCTGACCTACAACAATAACACACTCTCTGACGAAGACTGTGGACTGCGGAGTGCTTTCAATACGTCACGTACATTAGAAACGCCGTTTCACACCACTCCAATACGGCTAAAACGGCTTTTTCAAGCCACTGTATCTCAAAATGTACGGGTCAGATACATGCAAAACTACTCAAGGCACCTGCACTGAACTTTGCCAGAGACTTTCCACACATACAATAACAGGGTCGCCGCTGAAAGTCCCGAGTTCGCAGTGCGAAGAGAGCAGCGCGCCAGTCGAGAGCCTTGCGCGTAGAGGCGATGGCGGACTTGATGCGCGTGGGAGTGTCGCCCTTATCGCTCCTGCGCTTCTCGGTCTCCGACGCGGGAAAAAACTCCAGGCAGGCGAGAGCCGTAAGGGTGATTTTGGCCTATGCAGTTTTATTGATATGTCTTCGGTTTTAGAGATCGNCTCCAGGCAGGCGAGAGCCGTAAGGGTGATTTTGGCCTATGCAGTTTTATTGATATGTCTTCGGTTTTAGAGATCGAATCGGAAATTTTGGCGTGACGGAGCACAGATAATAGTTTCCCAAATGCTATGAAGTTGGTGCATTTCCACTGCCTTCACTGCTGTCTAACAGGTAACTGCTGAGATTAGAGAAAGTTATAATGTTATGCGAACGACTTCGCGGCTGATGGCAGGAAGAGAAAATATACATGGTGTATGTAAACTGNAGAAAGTTATAATGTTATGCGAACGACTTCGCGGCTGATGGCAGGAAGAGAAAATATACATGGTGTATGTAAACTGTCGTAACGAACTTCGGAATGTGATTCCTGGGATCAAAGAAGCAAATATGTACCTAGGAGCATATGCCCTCCGAAGCGTTATTTTATTATTTAAGTTACAGGAGTTTCACATTGCGGTAACATGTATTGCCAACGCCACTCGTTGTGCTGTTGCGTTGGCTCGGACATCACGGTCCAGTGCGTTGGCCTGCCCGGTCTCCTGACCTCAATCCACCGGACACGTGAAAAGTGTGGTGTATGCTACTCCGGATAACGACGTCAACGACTTGAAACAGCGTATCAACAACGCTCGTGCAGCTGTTCCGACATGAGCCAGGTATCTCGTGTTAAGGCGCTGCCACGCATGCAATTCAGCATCGCTTGCGATGTGGCCAATGTAAGTCCCGTGAATGAATAACAGCGCGTTGTAGGACATATGTTCGTGGAAACATTTCTGCCGATTTTGATCCCAGAAAACACCTCCCGAGGTTTGTTACAATAGTTTGGATGCACTCTGTATAATATAGATTCCAGGAAGTATGCCAAACTATACCATATGTCATGTCGGCCCGCAATATGTAAAACACATTCTCCACTGACAGGCTTCGGGGGAATAAAAAACACAAATCCAAGATGGTGGGTGTTAATTTCGTCTCAGCGATGTAATTACAGACGGAGTCGGTGTAGTATAAACCATCGCAGCATTCGCTTGTGGAGAGTTCAGGAAACCACTCAGCGTTTCTAGAGAAGAAAGACGTTCCCCCGGCATGCGTGTGGCCTGCGTGTGCAGTGAAGTTGAGAATGCCGGCGTCGAGCACGACGTGGGAGCAGCTTGTGAACGGCTGGCTGGTTGGGCAAGCGCCACACGGAGAGGAGCGAGTTTGCAAACTCGAGCAGCGCTTGTGAGAGCGACACGACAAGCGCCCTGCGGCAGTTCACAAACACAAACACCCGCCGGAGATGGCAAGCAACATCGCCAAGTTTATCTTGCATTTCAACTTCTCTAGCACGAAGCACTCTGTGCCATCGGCCGTAAATGCGACTCTTTGATATCGCATCTTCCACACACAAATTAAATTTTATTATTTGGTTTGGTAAGCAAAGACCTTATGATGGAAAATGCTTCCTTCGATATATATACAAAACTGACAAATTATATACGCGTGCATATATTTACATGTATACACATATATTATATGTACCTAAATACGTATATACCTTTATACATTACTGTGCATATGTATACTTAGCCATGAACATATGCGTATACATGTATGCATAATTATTTAGGTTATGTATATACGCGTATATATATGAATATATACATTTATGTGTGTATATGTAAATATACATTCACTTGCCTATATTTACCTACATATATGTACATATATTTATGAGTATATAATCATCAATGATATATTTATACACATTTACATACATACGCATATATATGTATACCACGTATTTCTAAAACACGGGGAAAAACTTCAGCAGGCTATTTCTTACGAAAATATAACAAGGAAATATATGTACATATTATTCCCTAAAATGATTATTAAGAGAGCTACGCGCCCTTAAAATATGATTTTATAAATTCGTTAGGTAGAAATATCAAAAACCACTTGTGATTAAACAACAAATCTGTGAATGATGTTTTGTATAAAGTGTACCTTACACCTCTAAAAACGCAATCGGTAATATCATCCCCCTTCCTTTTGTAAATTGCTGTTGGCACGCTGTGTTTGCATCAAACATTGAAACACCACGTTCTAAGCCATTTTTAAAGAGAACCTGTGAATCAGCACGTATAAATTTAAAAAATAAATACCGTCGTGTAGGAACACTCTCAGGAGAAACGTTTGTGAGATGATTCTTGTTGAACATTCAGAGCAGAGTGTGTGTTACATACCACGTATACAAACCACAATACAGTGAGTGGATGAGGAGGTTTGGGCAGCTATTAACACAGAGGTATTGAGAGCCGATGAGGGTGATTGAGGTGAGTATGGAGCAGCGCCGGAATGAAAGGGCAGGGGAAGTGGGAGATCCCCGAGGAAATCCGCCGACCAGCGGCATTCCCGCATGCGAAAATCCGGGAGTGGCCCAGCCGGGGATTGAACCCGGTTCGCCTAGGTGAGAGGTGAGCAGGCTAACCGCTCAGACACCGCGGCCCCTATCATAACACAGAGTAAGACAATATAAATGGGGATTTTTCAGGACCCCACAGTCCCCTCAATTATAACTTGAAGTGTTACTTATATTTTAGTCATATGTTTTCGTCAGGAATACACTGCCGAAGTTTGTCCCCGTGTTTTAGAAACACGTTGTATAAGTGTATATTTGTATAGACCCCTAAAGTATCATATGTGCAACTGAAAATGGTGAAGTGCCAGAGCACACAAAGAGGAGATGAACAGACATTTGTTGGTGAATCTGGTTGAATGTGCTGTGTGAAAATGAAAAAATACCAAAGCCTCCTGCGAGAGCCAATAAAATTCGCATCTATCCACAGACGCGTGTAATAACTGCAGCTGTTTCGTTGTTCAAAGCAATGATTTCCTTCAATTATTTCGCTACTTGTCGAAAATACATTTTTAAAAAACTAGCTATAATATTGACGGTTATGGATTATTATTGACCATTTTCGATAATTAAAAATAACATTTATTCGCGAAGGTAAGACAAAATATCCTGTGAACATACTTTTAAACGTTCATTTGGTGACTGGCCGTGTGTTTTTATTAGAAGAAAATATCTTACTTTAATTAGTACTAGACAATAAGGTTACTGTCTAACTGAGGGTTTGTACCTCTGAGGCAGTCTCCAACTAATACAACTACCCCATAGTCAAAGTCGACCTGATTTTAAGTGTTTCTAAAAAACCCCATTGGTAGGGGCCTGCAAAATTAGCTTTATTGGCTCCTGCAGCAGTGACTTTTGACTTGGTTGTACGTGATTTGGCCAGCCTCTCATTAGTTGCATGTTATTGGTCCAGAGGCGTCCAGGGCGTGTCCGGCAAACTGAGGTCCAATTACAAACGCTGTGCAACAGCACAAGTGTATGAAGTCTAGTCTCTCTTGAAATAATAACGCTAATTTCGCACGTCACTAGTCATGGGATTTATCAGTGGGAAACAGGTAACCCTAAGGATTAATTATACGGGCAGCTAGAACTGAAGTCCTGTCCGATAATTCTGCGTTGTTTATACACTGAAGAGCTAAAATAAAACTGGTACACCTTCCTAATATCGTGTAGGGCCCCCGCGAGCAAGCAGAAGTGCCGCAAGACGACGTGGCATGGACTCGACTAATGTCTGAAGGTATGCAGAAGGCATTGAAATCTGCGCCAATTTGAGAAAGTGTTGCACGTCTGTCACGTTTAGTGATTCTCGTCAGTCTTCGTTTGTACCGTTCGTTCACGATCTTTTTTCTGGCCGCAGCGATGTCGAAGATGTGATGTTTTACCAGATTCCCGATATTCACGATACACTCGTGAAATGGTCGTACGCAAACATCCAAAGTTTATCGCTACCTCATAGATGCTATGTCCCATCTCTCGTGCGCCGACTATAACACCACGTTCAAACTCACTTAAATCTTGATAACCTGCCATTGTAGCAGCAGTAACTGATCTAGCAACTTTTCCAGACGCTTGTTGTCTTATATAGGCGCTGCCGACCGCATCGCGTTACTCAGATTGGTTCCATGCCTCTGCCATTTGCATACGCACGCCTATACCAGTTTTTTTGGCTCTCCAGTTTATATCTTCCCTTTATTTAACACGCTACTGAAGAACTACCACAAACCCGCCATAAATAAGTGGCAAATAGTTCCTATGCCAATTTTATTTTAACATTGTTTTTGTATAGAAGAGCAGTGCACGAGTAGACGGTCTAGTTATAATGTAGTTATTGTATCTGACGTCAAACATTTATCAGGCCTCATCTGAAAACAGCAATGAACAACAGTTTTCTTTGCTGCAGCACAGAATTTGTTACCGCAAAGAAAAATTTGTTTAAATATAAACCATTGCAAAGTAGGCTTGCCACAAATATTATGTTTGTATGATCTTTACAGTAATGCCTATGACGCCTTGCATTNAACCATTGCAAAGTAGGCTTGCCACAAATATTATGTTTGTATGATCTTTACAGTAATGCCTATGACGCCTTGCATTGTCGTTACTGCAGTTAAGTAGACGTCTTTGTTGAAATGTCAGTTATACTGTAAAGAAAATTTGTGCTCTGAAAAAAAAAATCGCGATTAGTAAATAAGTGAGAATTCCCAAATCTTTCACAATTATGTTAACTACTAAAAATAGGATGGCTCCGAGACTTGAACCCTCGACCCCATGTTACTGAGATAACGCCCTTAACGAAATGACCTAATGTGTTCTGTTTTCTTTTGATAGGTTGTTTACATGGTAACGTGGGCCAGAATTTCTCGTCTTGGGAATAGCTGTGGTTGGTGATTTGGTGAGCCACTGCACTTCAGAACGGCCTTAAACGCTTGCGGGAGGACTGTCGGTTTAATCTTTGCAGTGTCGCAACTGCAGAATTAGTTGGTTTATGATGTTTCCGTCGGGAACCAAGTCACCTGCTGTATACCACAATGTACAACACTAAACCTTTAATAGTGTTAAACCGTTACATTTGGTAGGAAGTAATATTTCTTTACTGTGAACTAAAGCAGCTCGAGGAATTTTTATTTCTTTGCTATGAAAGAAGGTAATATTGCAATAAAACCAAAACAAATAACAAAAAATAAGAAAATATTTATTAGCGTGCCTATTCGCCGGTTGGTTGTGCGATGTTCTAGGGGGCGGAGCTTGCGTCTCATTGGCAACCGCGTGCCGCGGAAGACTGCCTATTGGCTGGGCTGCCAGCTGGCGTTTATGCTGCCAAGCACTGATTGGCGGACGGCCACGGCGTTTCTATTTGTTGACGGCATTCTGGTGCCAGCTCCAACTGTACACATGCCATCATCAGAGAATCCATGGAGATGAGAAAGCATCCCGATAATTATGACACGGAAGGTGGAAACATCCTTGGCGAAATTTCGAATCCTCTAGTTAAACCTTGTAAGGGATCCTTCAAATTCCAAAATTTGAGCCTTAAGAGTAGAGCAGCGGGCACCAGTAATAAACAAGGTGGTCTCTGCTGATTGGCCAGAAACGTCAATCAATCTGGGCCCATGTGTGCGACCCGGTCACAGCATAGCTGGGGTGTGATTGGCCAACAAACACACTATATACACATATATATGTATATATATGAGGNTACACATATGTATGTATATATATGAGAGCCAGATGCATTTGCTGTAGAGTGTAAAGGAATGTAAAATGTAGCTTGGCGATATCTTAAAAGACTAAATACCGCGTTCACTAGCAATTAGCTCTTAGTTTCAAGTATTAGAAAATATTAAAACCGCTTTCTTGGCTTTATTTTTTTGCGTGTGCTTTCTAGGGCCAATAATATTATATCTTAAAAACGTGTTTTATGATCATAAGAAATTTCTGGTTTCAAGCTGTTACTAAAGAANCACATATATATGTATATATATGAGGGCCAATAATATTATATCTTAAAAACGTGTTTTATGATCATAAGAAATTTCTGGTTTCAAGCTGTTACTAAAGAACACCAAATGTTAGAAAATAATTCGACAGATAAAATTTTACTTGTTATAATATTTTTAAATTGGAAACTTTTAATTCATCTTTAAAATATTAAGGAAATTATATATTTGGCTAAAAGCCTGTAAACAACTTCGCGGGATCCTAGCATACACACTAGAGATCTAACACGGCTAAATTGCACACGTGGGGTTTAAAAGGAGCTAAGCGCAACAAACTTTGTAAATAATTTAAAATACGTGGAGTAACAAGTTGCGCACATAGAGTATGAGTGAGATGCATGACGTCATTACTCTCAGGTGGCGTGAATAATATTTTATGAACACACTAGCTGTTAATAATCCAGCTTTCATGTTGCTCATAGCTTTTGACCTTTAGCGAGGAGAGATACTTTAGCTGGTTCACCAAGAAGCTGTAATCGCCCGGTAAATTACCTCTGTTACTTTTCGTGACAGAAGTTTCGAAGCTTTCCTGGCGTGTACTGATGTATCATTCCTTTTAAAGTATGTTCCCTTATATGCCAGTCTTCAATGTTAGATAAATGTCGTAGTAGTATGGGAAATTGTTGATGTAAACATCACCAAATTATGGAATATTGGCAGGGACAGGTGATTTCCGCGAAAAGATTTACGCTCATGCTATTCTTCAATATCCTACGTCCACAGCCACAACTTCCTTCGGTTATTGGCCGCGTGTCAACGTGAGAAGACATGTTCTTATTCGACTGGACCAATTATTATAATAAAGTACTCCGATACTGAACGTCCATGATTCGCGGACAGACACTTGTGGAACGTGACATTTGAATTCATCCAACCACTAAAGTGCATATGGACAAAAACGTTTCGCAGTACAACTGGTCTTGAAATCTTTTCGCGAAAAAACACCTCTTCCCAAATATTGGCATTGTGACCATATCCAGTGAATTAACGGAAATTTGTATGTCTGCGAATGAGAGTAATGTTGTTTTTAAGGTCGTTGATGTCGTACGACGAAATAATTATCTTCGCAATTCATTTCACGATATGATTGAAAAATAAATAAAAATTGTGATATTACATTAATGCAATGGGATGTGAACACAAAGAAAACATAATAATGATATTGGTAGCTATTGGCCTATATGTTTTACGTACACGATGGGGGTCGCGGTGGTGTAGTGGTCAGATTACTCGCCTCCCACCTAAGCGAACCGGGTTTGATTCCCAGCGGGGTCGCTCCTGGATTTTCGCATGTGGGAATCGTGCCGGACGATGCCGCTAGTCGGCGGGTTTTCTCGGTGCTCTCCTGTTTTCCCCGCCCTACCATTCCGGCGCTGCTCAGTTCTCACCTCATTTCACCATCATCTGCTCTCAAGACCTCCCCACTCCACGTTTCTCCACGTACACAACGTACTGAGAGGTTTACAAACGCAGGAAGGAAAACGTTGCAAATTCATCGACCGCTAAACGAGACCGCTCGGTCCCCTGTGTATTCCTGACTCAGCCATCTTTCCATTGGCTGCTGACTCGGTGAGTAGCCAGTTTTACCTAATGCCAGTCGGCCCGCCCTTCCATCCTTGTTTCCTTACAGGCTTGCTACTTACTCACAGTCCTCTAGGTCACAGAACAGTTTAACATACAGAGATGAGACGTTCTCTTACACCGCGAAATCCAGCATCACGCGCCAGCAAAATGGCGTCGCTGGCGAGCTGCGCGCCGGATCGCCGTTCACCAATCAGCGCTTCGTAACTCACTTGCCAGTCGAGTCCAGCCAACAGGGTGTCTTTCGCAGCATGCAGCAGCCAATAAGAGCCTATGTCCGTTCCCAGAGCCACGAGCAGCCAGTCAGCGAATGGATATGCCCACATCAAAGGAGCCGCCAAGCCATTATGCCTATACATATTTACCTGCACGCTTACGGAGGGTTATACAACCACAGTGCAATTCCGAACCACGAGTTTGTTCGTTGCACCGCCTTAAGTAGACCACCTACCTCACAACTAAGCTGCGTTGCAGTGTGTTTGTAGTCCACGTTTTCCCACGAAAACAATACACGTGCGTCCAACAAGCTGTTCTACGAAAACTACACCCACTTCTTACGACGCCTGTTGAGTATTATCCTGACAAACACCATTTCAGAGCGATCCGATATTGCCAAAAACGGCTTTCTCGAAGCATTTTATCTCAGAATACATACGTCAGATACATATAAAAGTATTCACGCGCCCTGCAATGAACCGTGATACAAACTTTCCACCTACAGAATAACAGGCTCACCGCTTAAAATCCCATGGAAACACGCAGAACAACGAGAACACCGCACGCCAGTTCAGAGGCTTACGCTTAGAGGCGATGGCGCACTAGACGCGCGTGGTAGTGTCGACCTTATGGCTCCCGCGCTTCTTGGCCTCGAATGCGGTAAGTAGCTCCAGGTAGGCGGGGGCCTTAAGGGTGAGTATTCCGGGCAAATGTGTAGCTACATTCCTTGTTTGCGCCTTTACGTGTATCTCAGCAGATAAATGTCCTGGGAATACGACTTGGTCTCGTAAAATAAATAAAACAATTATCTAGGCCCTTGCAATTTTGTTTTTATGATAAACTGGAGAGCCAAAGAAACTGGCATAGGCGTGCGTATGCAAATAACAGAGGTATGGAACCAATCAGAGTAACGCGATGCGGTCAGCAGCTAGATCGGTTACTGCTGCTACAATGGCAGGTTATCAAGATTTAAGTGAGTTTGAACGTGGTGTTATAGTCGGCGCACGAGAGATGGGACATAGCATCTCCGAGGTAGCGATAACATTTGGACGTTCGCGTACGACCATTTCACGAGTGTGCCGTGAATATCGGAAATCCGGTAAAACATCACATCTTCAACAGCGTTGCGGCCGGAAAAAGATCGTGAACGAACGGGACAAACGACGACTGACGAGGATCATTAAATGTGACAGACGTGCAACCCTTTCTCACATTGGCGCAGATATCAATGCCTCCTGCATACCTCCAGATATTAGTCGAGTCCATGCCACGTCGTCTTGTGGCACTTCTGCGTGCTCGAGGTGGCCCTACGTGATATTAGGCAGGTGTACCATATTTTTTGGCTCTTGAGTGTATTATGTTCATCCTAAGAAAAAATATCCTGAACATTTTTAAAAATCCCATTTTTCGAATTTGCCTGAACAGTTTCGTTAATAAACGTTGCATTCGTAGTTTTATGTATGGGCTTTCATCGCGTTACACTGTTACAGATCTCATTATCACAGCAAAGCGTAACAGCGGAAGCACTGCACGCAGGTTGAGCGCCTTGCGCTTAGGGGCGACTTAGCGCTGGCCGCGCGGTTATTGTCGCCCGTATCGACACGCCCCGAACGCAAAAAAAAAAATCCTCTGGCTTCTGTACTCTCGGGCGACATATTTGTCTGCGACTTAAGTAGTTAAGGCTGTCGGATACAAAAAAAAATTAAATTTTGTAATTGTACCAAACATTGTCCAATTTATACGCATTCTATGTAATTCCATTTTTCCCGAAATAAAAAAAAATTAAATTTTATACTTTTTAAATAATTTGCCGTCAAATCCGAAATTTTTATGTTTTGCTGCAGCCCCTATACTAAATACCAAGTTGTAAAAATGGAAAAATTTACAAAGTAAACTAATGCCGGGGGCGACCACGTGACGCATATGTAATCAAAAAATAACCAACCGTATATAAATAAAACAAGAAAAAATGTATTTAAAAGATATTTGCATATTTTAACATTGTTTTAAAAATACATGAACTGTAATTTGGTGACTGGGTATATGTCAAGCGGTACAATATCGTTTCTGCCAAATTTGGGTATAATCGATATTTNAACTGTAATTTGGTGACTGGGTATATGTCAAGCGGTACAATATCGTTTCTGCCAAATTTGGGTATAATCGATATTTATGAGTTCGTAGTTTAGTTTTTATATCTTCAGTGCGGAGTAAAGTCAACAGCTAGTTCGCTATAGACGTAAGTTTGAAATGCTCATGTTTAAAAACATAAATTAGCAAGAACAAACAAAAATCCAAGATGGTGGCTGAAGCTTGCCCTAGATGAGTTGTGCGTGCTGGACGGTGAAGTGCAGTTCTCCGCCGGAAGCCACGCTCCTGCCTGGAGTAACCGGCCCTACGTCAGACACACTGTGGCCGAGGGTGCTGAAGCGCTCAGTGGGGTTACACCGCGTGTTCCTGGGTTAATTACACGCGGGACGTAGGCGCTGAAGACAGTTGGTATCACTGGGCGCGCGGCACGAGCGAGCGTTGGCACCGCGCCCCCAGCAAGCCTGCCAACAGCGCGGTGAACCAGCGTGCTCCCATTGGTCAGTCCCTCGCGACGGCTCGGCATCAGCCCGGTAGCACAGGGTTGCCGCGGCTGTGCGTATTTCGTGTAATGCTTCATAGGACACGCTNACGGCTCGGCATCAGCCCGGTAGCACAGGGTTGCCGCGGCTGTGCGTATTTCGTGTAATGCTTCATAGGACACGCAATGACAATTTGTTTCCTGCAGTCGCCATACTGAATTATTGTTTGTTCTTCCTAATTTATGTTTTTAAACATTAACATTTTAAACCCACGTCTATATCGAACCAGCTGTTGACTCTACTCTGCAGTGCAGATATAAAAACTAAACTATGAACTCATAAATATNATATTTACCTGCACGCTTACGGAGGGTTATACAACCACAGTGCAATTCCGAACCACGAGTTTGTTCGTTGCACCGTCTTAAGTAGACCACCTACCTCACAACTAAGCTGCGTTGCAGTGTGTTTGTAGTCCACGTTTTCCCACGAAAACAATACACGTGCGTCCAACAAGCTGTTCTACGAAAACTACACACACTTCTTACGACGCCTGTTGAGTATTATCCTGACAAACACCATTTCAGAGCGATCCGATATTGCCAAAAACGGCTNCACTTCTTACGACGCCTGTTGAGTATTATCCTGACAAACACCATTTCAGAGCGATCCGATATTGCCAAAAACGGCTTTCTCGAAGCATTTTATCTCAGAATACATACGTCAGATACATATAAAAGTATTCACGCGCCCTGCAATGAACCGTGATACAAACTTTCCACCTACAGAATAACAGGCTCACCGCTTAAAATCCCATGGAAACACGCAGAACAACGAGAACACCGCACGCCAGTTCAGAGGCTTACGCTTAGAGGCGATGGCGCACTAGACGCGCGTGGTAGTGTCGACCTTATGGCTCCCGCGCTTCTTGGCCTCGAATGCGGTAAGTAGCTCCAGGTAGGCGGGGGCCTTAAGGGTGAGTATTCCGGGCAAATGTGTAGCTACATTCCTTGTTTGCGCCTTTACGTGTATCTCAGCAGATAAATGTCCTGGGAATACGACTTGGTCTCGTAAAATNCTACATTCCTTGTTTGCGCCTTTACGTGTATCTCAGCAGATAAATGTCCTGGGAATACGACTTGGTCTCGTAAAATAAAGAAAACAATTATCTAGGCCCTTGCAATTTTGTTTTTATGATAAACTGGAGATCCAAAGAAACTGGCATAGGCGTGCGTATGCAAATAACAGAGGTATGGAACCAATCAGAGTAACGCGATGCGGTCAGCAGCTAGATCGGTTACTGCTGCTACAATGGCAGGTTATCAAGATTTAAGTGAGTTTGAACGTGGTGTTATAGTCGGCGCACGAGAGATGGGACATAGCATCTCCGAGGTAGCGATAACATTTGGACGTTCGCGTACGACCATTTCACGAGTGTGCCGTGAATATCGGAAATCCGGTAAAACATCACATCTTCAACAGCGTTGCGGCCGGAATAAGATCGTGAACGAACGGGACAAACGACGACTGACGAGGATCATTAAATGTGACAGACGTGCAACCCTTTCTCACATTGGCGCAGATTTCAATGCCTCCTGCATACCTCCAGATATTAGTCGAGTCCATGCCACGTCGTCTTGTGGCACTTCTGCGTGCTCGAGGTGGCCCTACGTGATATTAGGCAGGTGTACCAGTTTTTTTGGCTCTTGAGTGTATTACGTTCATCCTAAGAAAAAATATCCTGAAAATTTTTAAAAATCCCATTTTTCGAATTTGCCTGAACAGTTTCGTTAATAAACGTTGCATTCGTAGTTTGATGTATGGGCTTTCATCGCGTTACACTGTTACAGATCTCATTATCACAGCAAAGCGTAACAGCGGAAGCACTGCACGCAGGTTGAGCGCCTTGCGCTTAGGGGCGACTTAGCGCTGGCCGCGCGGTTATTGTCGCCCGTATCGACACGCCCCGAACGCAAAAAAAAAAATCCTCTGGCTTCTGTACTCTCGGGCGACATATTTGTCTGCGACTTAAGTAGTTAAGGCTGTCGGATACAAAAAAAAATTAAATTTTGTAATTGTACCAAACATTGTCCAATTTATACGCATTCTATGTAATTCCATTTTTCCCGAAATAAAAAAAAATTAAATTTTATACTTATTAAATAAGTTGACGTCAAATACGAAATTTTTATGTTTTGCTGCAGCCCCTATACTAAATACCAAGTTGTAAAAATGGAAAAATTTACAAAGTAAACTAATGCCGGGGGCGACCGCGTGACGCATATGTAATCAAAAAATAACCAACCGTATATACATAAAACAAGAAAAAATGTATTAAAAGATATTTGCATATTTTAACATTGTTTTAAAAATACATTAACTGTAATTTGGTGACTGGGTATATGTCAAGCGGTACAATATCGTTTCTGCCAAATTTGGGTATAATCGATATTTATGAGTTCGTAGTTTAGTTTTTATATCTTCAGTGCGGAGTAAAGTCAACAGCTAGTTCGCTATAGACGTAAGTTTGAAATGCTCATGTTTAAAAACATAAATTAGCAAGAACAAACAAAAATCCAAGATGGTGGCTGAAGCTTGCCCTAGATGAGTTGTGCGTGCTGGACGGTGAAGTGCAGTTCTCCGCCGGAAGCCACGCTCCTGCCTGGAGTAACCGGCCCTACGTCAGACACACTGTGGCCGAGGGTGCTGAAGCGCTCAGTGGGGTTACACCGCGTGTTCCTGGGTTAATTACACGCGGGACGTAGGCGCTGAAGACAGTTGGTATCACTGGGCGCGCGGCACGAGCGAGCGTTGGCACCGCGCCCCCAGCAAGCCTGCCAACAGCGCGGTGAACCAGCGTGCTCCCATTGGTCAGTCCCTCGCGACGGCTCGGCATCAGCCCGGTAGCACAGGGTTGCCGCGGCTGTGCGTATTTCGTGTAATGCTTCATAGGACACGCTATGACAATTTGTTTCCTTCAGTCGCCATACTGAATTATTGTTTGTTCTTGCTAATTTATGTTTTTAAACATTAACATTTTAAACTCACGTCTATATCGAACCAGCTGTTGACTCTACTCTGCAGTGCAGATATAAAAACTAAACTATGAACTCATAAATATAGATTATACCCAAATTTGGCAGAACCGATATTTAGGGGCAGTGATGTTTCGCGAAATGATTTCGAGACTAGATACAGTCCAAAGCACTGTAGGTTTGCCCAGCTTCTTTGATTGGCTAAGAAATGTTCTGGCCCGTGTTAACAGCTTGTGCACGAATCACGAAGGTTCAGTGTCAGAGTTACTTAGTCCTGAGTGGCTTGGTCAAATACGGTCACGGCACCAGCGGCCAATGGAGGTATAACAATAGTTGAGGTGTGTATGTAGTATTGAAGTCTACTGTGTGCTCCAATTTTTACGCGAAAAGTCCCTGGCCCTAGCGATATTGTACCTTTTGACATATACATAGTCACCAAATAACAGTTCATGTATTTTTAAAACAATGTTAACATTCTTCTAGAGACACAAAGAAATTTTAATGGCGCGTTGGTAATACGTAAACCTGTAACAATTATTTAGGGGCCGTGGTAGCTGAGTGGTCAGACTGCTCACCTCCCACCAAGGCGAACCGGGATAGATTCCCGCGGGGTCGCTCCCGGATTTTAGCAGAAAGGAATCGTGCCGAACGATGCCGCTGGTCGGCGGGTTTTCTCGGGGATCTCCCATTCCCTCCGCCTTTGCATTCCGGCACCGGTCCATACTCACCTCGCTTCACCCTCATCGGCTCTCAAGACCTCGGTGTTGAGAGCCTCGCCGGAACAATTATTCTGGTCGACATAAGCGTCGTATTATTGATTTTTTGTAAAAATTTAAACAAATGTTTTATTACTTACTTAATCCTGTGTTCAGTGCAATGGGCATGTTGCAGAGGAATGGGATTCATGGGCTGAGATGTGAGCAGCGAGGACTGGTGTCTAATAAAATCAGTAACTTTACCGTCTGCAATTTGACTTGTGGACGTTCCCAGATCTCTGACCCGCGAGTGGTCCATCTCAAGGCATCTAAGCGCTAAGCACGTATTCCACTAGTTGTGAGAATAAAGCTACTGTTGAGTCGTGCTAAGTAGAGCGCTGCCCAAGTATTACTTGATTGCAACGCCTGAAGCCATAAATTAAATTGGGTCTGAAAGGGTTAACGAAGGAAACGAAACCTAATGAGTAGAGACCCCATCGTGTTTCGTTACAAAACAGAGCCAGGCCAGAATTCGCAATGCTCTGTTTAATCCAGCACAGATGACTTGTTCGTAGGCTGATGCCGTAGTCAAGGCCCTTCTACGATGGGCTGATCGCCTGTCGTCAAGTTCAGCGCCGATCTATCATCTCTCAGTTGCTACGTGATACAATGAAATGCTGATGTTCAGCTGGTGAGGGTAGTTCTCGTGGCCCTAAATAGGTGACAGANGCTACGATGAGCTGATCGCCTGTCGTCAAGTTCAGCGCCGATCTATCATCTCTCAGTTGCTACGTGATACAATGAAATGCTGATGTTCAGCTGGTGAGGGTAGTTCTCGTGGCCCTAAATAGGTGACAGACTGATAGCAGAGTAATTTTCTATTTTTTTTTCATTATTACTTGCAGAAGGTCCATTAACATATACGTTCTTGAAATCTAACATGCGACTTCATGCATTTGTGAAATTCACAGATCTGTAGGAGCACATGTTTCCTACGAAAATATTCCAGGACAAGTTGTTCTCCAAAACACTTTAGTTCAGATCCACTTACGTGATTGGATGAGTTAAATTGTTACGCATATTTTGCGTCTGCCCGTGAATCTTGGACGCTCAGAGTCGGAGATGTAAAATTCTGATTGGCCCAATCAGGTACGAAAATGTCTTCTCATAAATACACGTGGTCAATTATCAAAGAAAAGTAGCAAGTGAACAAGTGAGATATTCCAGTCNGAAAATGTCTTCTCATAAATACACGTGGTCAATTATCAAAGAAAAGTAGCAAGTGAACAAGTGAGATATTCCAGTCTAGCAGGTTCTCAAGTGGAAGGGTCTCTGCCCATTTCACAACTCAGTAATACCGACCACTGAGTCACAGTTCATTAAATACAGCAAGTGAGAATCGAAATAAGATGCAAGGCTAAGTTACATTTACACTCCACCATGTCTGCGGGCCATAACGGCTTCAGCCGATGGACAAAAGCTGAGCCTTAAGTGTGCATAGAAATGTGCAGTTGACCTACATTGCCACTGAGGAGATGGATTTTCTTGTCCCTACAAATGACCACAGTCTGTGTGACCAGCCACAGCCAATGCCTATGTTATTGTGAATGCTAGACACTGAGGACAACCCGGAGCTGCAACAACTCGCCGGCGTGGTGGGCTTTTCACCGAACATTGCGTGTTGACGAGGAGTTGGGGACTGTGTCTTGCACATCGTATTGTGCCCGCCTGTGGGGTCAAACGTATCAGCCTGGCGTCCATGCCGACAAACGGGAGTCTTCAACACCGGTCTTCCTTCTCTCGGAGGGACCAGCGGAGAAAGGGAGATAGAAGGAGCCACTGCACTTCGTCCATGACGTCCAGGAAGGGCTTGCATCAGGACGACTCCTGGAGGAGAGGTAGAGGGACGGTCTTCGTGTCGTGATGGGCAATAAGAGGACAGCGGCTAGCTGCGGGAGATAAGGCAGGCTGGCCACAACAGACGCCAGCTCCGGGCGACACAACGGGAGTTCCTGCGAGTCCGCCTCTTGCAGTTTCCCTTCAGAGAGCCACAACTCACTGGCGCGATAGCAGAAGTTTGCCGACCACAACCCCCTTCCCCCTCACTCCTGGGCACATCACACTCTCATCGTCTGTGCTTTAGATGCCAATTTACCTGGAGCCGTTTTGTCCGCTCGCAGTACAGGAGCGAGGAGGCGGTCATCAACTGTCCTATCGCTAGAGACAGCGGGGTAATTTGACAGTTTCCTAGTATGAGATTTGCTCTACACATATTCAGCAATTTACTTTCCCTTTTTTTCTTTTTTGCTGTCACGCATGGATTAAGCTATGGTTACATTTTACTGGTTCATTGAGGATTCTTATAATACGTACAGCAGAAATTTTATGATTGGTCTGTGCCTAACTTAGTCGAGTCACAAATTTGATCATCCAATCATAGAAGGATATGCTGCCTCAAAATATTTTTTCCCCCTATTTTCCAGTATCTCTAACTATCGTATCGACACTCAAGACACTCAACTAGCAGTCCTAGTTATAGCCTACTTTGCCGTCTGTGTGTGTGTCTGATTGTGTGTTCCCACCTAAAAACTTCTGAGCACATTAACCGAATTTCACCAAACACAGAACACATAAAGTCTTTAGAAATGATATCTGACTTACAAAATATTCGACCACACCAGGAACTTATTTTCTAAATGACGGTCATTTTAATATTTACGGTGCTACGTCATAGCTCAACAATCATTTGGCCGATTCAAACCAAATTGTGGTATATTTTGCACAATTTGGCATCATGTCACCATTGAAATTATAATGGATATTTTTGGTACACCATTTTGGAAGATAGTACTGCATGAAATAATCAAACTTTTAAGGTATATCTCGGAAAAAACTTAGCAAATGTCCACCAGATTTGGCACGTAAGTAATACTATGTTAGTTCATGTAGACATATGCGATTGAGGAATAAGGCACTTGTCTTCAAAATGGTGGTCATATAAGTATTTTAGGTTTATTTCGTATGTTTCCATATCGTTTAACCAATTTCGACCAGACTTTGCAGTCTAGAAGTATATATTGCAAGTATCAAATATGCCTAAACATAGACTCTTTAGTTGGCCATTTTGTAAGATAGCAACAATAAAAAATAAGTTTTAACGTCATATTTCGGGAAACAAACAATCTAATACTACCAAATTTGGCAAAAATGTAGCACATGTCAGCCTGTAAACTGATATGTTATATGTCGCTCAGAGAATTATTTTCAAAATCGCTATCACGTAAACACTTTACTTTGGCACGTTTCATCTGCGAAATCATGTAAGCAATTTCAACTATATTTTGTATGTTGGCAGTATAATATACAAAAAAACATGTGTGTCCAAGCACAGTTTATTTTGTGTGCCATTTTTCTATAAATAACTTTTGTATGTCATATATTGNTTTAGGTTTATTTCGTATGTTTCCATATCGTTTAACCAATTTCGACCAGACTTTGCAGTCTAGAAGTATATATTGGAAGTATCAAATATGCCTAAACCTAGACTCTTTAGTTGGCCATTTTGTAAGATAGCACCAATAAAAAATAAGTTTTAACGTCATATTTCGGGAAACAAACAATCTAATACTACCAAATTTGGCAAAAATGCAGCACATGTCAGCCTGTAAACTGATATGTTATATGTCGCTCAGAGAATTATTTTCAAAATCGCTATCACGTAAACATTTTACTTTGGCACGTTTTATCTGCGAAATCATGTAAGCAATTTCAACTATATTTTGTATGTTGGCAGTATAATATACAAAAAACATGTGTGTCCAAGCACAGTTTATTTTGTGTGCCATTTTTCTATAAATAACTTTTGTATGTCATATATTGNAAAAAACATGTGTGTCCAAGCACAGTTTATTTTGTGTGCCATTTTTCTATAAATAACTTTTGTATGTCATATATTGGGAAGCAGATTACCTATTGTAACCAAATTCATGCGAGAAGGTATACTTTTGAAATCAATAAATAATTTTTTTTCGTAATGATATAATCGCATATTTTTGATATAAGAGCCATGTACATGTTTCATGTTAGAATGTCATATGTTCCAAATACTTTCCACCTATATTTAGATATTGGCAGCGTCTGTGACAAACGTCGAGCGTGCTTATTCATAACATTTTTTCTGCCATTTATAAAGATAGAACCACATGAGAGAATAGAGCTTTCGACCATATAACGGGGACCGATGAACCGATTCCCACAAAATGTGCACAAATGTAGAGCCACAGTAGATCAGGTAATGTTAATAAGTGATTAAAGTGGATGAGGCATTTATAAATGGCGGCAATATAAACCATTTATATTATAATGTTATGAATACTAAACAACTCACCAAATTCAACCAAAATTGTATGATATCAGTATCCATTAAAAACATAAAGTAAACAAATAAGGGCCTCTTTTCTTCCGCTTTTTCGTAAGATAATGCCACGTGAGAAAATGGAAAATTTATTCCATATTTCGGTAACCAATGAACTCTCACGAAAATTTGCACTCAAGTAGTGCTACAGTAGGCCAGGCAAACTGCATGATTTAAGTGACTCGCATACTTGTTTTCAAAATTACGGCCTTGTAAAGTGTTTCAAGTGAGTGAACCGTTTCTACTGAAACACACTGATTACAACCGAAGTTGATGCTATTAATCATACTTCCGTAATGCAGTTTGTTGCATGCCAGATTTCAGCGCGAGTAACTTAAATCCTGACAAATTTGCAAGTCAGAATTGACAAGGTGTTGCCTACCATCCAGGGGTCCTGAGACTAAGAACCACTAGAACTGCTGCTAAGAGTAGATATTGTATAATCTGTATGCATAGACACGGAAAAGTGGTTTGTGATGTTCTTTTCAAGTATTTTATAAAATCTGTGTTAAGATTGTGCTAGATTTACATAATTAAGCTAGATACAATTAAACTTGGTATAAAACAGGTTCTGCGAAACAACACACATAAAAATTTTTCAAGTTATACTTTTTTCGGCGCGTTGAGGGTTCAATTTTAGTGTGCAACGGAAGTTGCGCGCGCACAGTGTAACGAAATTCGACGGTGAACATTGCAATCAAGCGGATAATACGTGTTCTTACTTAGCAACCAGCATTTGAGGTTATGCGCGTATCGTTGTGTAACAAAATTTTGAAAATTTTTGAAATGTTGGTTTCAACAATTGTTTATTAACCGCGTACCTGCTATAGTCCATTCACGGTTACATCCAGATTTTCTGAAGCCCTGCTGAAGTTTCATCTTCAGACTATTCCTCCGCCTCATGCAAACAAAGCTGAACTAAGTCTATGGAAGTACACCAAAATGACAGCGCACATATTTGTGTGCAATTATTTTAGCATAATTTTGCGCGAGAACTATTTCTTACTGCGCATTAAGAACACACATATCTTCTCTCTTTTATTCGTGTTAATTGTGAATGAAATATTATTATTTACAAACAAAACATAAGTAAAATTTCGATTCAAGATATTTCTAAGTTAACAGAAATATAAAATTCCTGTAATACATGGTATATTAATAAAACAACAGAATACGTCATATATATATAGGGTGACTTCCAAAGTTTTGATTCAAATGTGTAAAGATAATGGGAATAGGTTGTATAATATATATACTGTTTCTTTTGGGATTTTCCACCGCTAGGCTCTATCCTAGAGACTATGTGAACTAGTTTTTGTTTGCTTCGTATTTTTTTACGACTCTGCCAACAGAACTGTCAAAATTACGCGTTGAAACCATTTCATTATTTGTTCACATTTGGTTTTTCAACACTCAGTGCTGTTATAGAAGAAACAATTAACCCTTCCTTGAATATATTCCAGTTCAATTAAATCTTGGTCAAAGGAAGTTTGTTCCTGTTTCATTTCGAGTTCTCGTGTAAACAATGAACTAACCTTATTCGTAGTCGAGTATTTTAACTCTAATGGAAACGCAATCTTTGGTATCGTAAAGAAAAAAAATGGTGGTTTGGAAATGTGTCGCTTTAGTACAACGCTGTGCCCATATGTCGGGACCTGTGGAAATGAGTTTATTCTTGATCATTTTGGCAGCAGCTTTTTATGGGTCCATGAGGGACTTGCCTATTCGATGCCGTTTTCTGTGGTGCCATTGTACATCATTAAATCCACTTCCTGTAGAGCTCCAAACAATTATACCATAATAGCATAAAGGGTTTATAGTTCTTTAGTGGGGGAAAAATGCGTTTCAGTGTTATGATTTTAGACTAAAGATGGGATAGACCAAGTTACCATTTCCAAAATTGGTTCAATAATTGCAAAAACACCGTGTAAGTCACGTTTTTTACAAATGAGGTGGCGTTTATTTACAACAAAAAACTATGCTTTTATATTTTGCGCAAACTGATAATATAGCGTTTGCTTTGTAACTTTGTCAAAAGTAGCAGCGTGCAGGCGTATCAAATCTTTTATTTAAGATAACAGTTATTTAATCTCCGCGGAAGCCACGAGTTTTGGACAGCTGTGTAAGAAGAGAAGCATTGCAGTGTTGGGAAACTGCGCACCATGCATGCGCCCTCTGCCGTATATTGTTATCACGTGTTGGTTGCCCTTTAACTGCCGGAGATGCAAGCACGCAGGCCGGTGGCGTCGCGGTGTGGTTGGACGCCCCTGCGTCGCAGGAAGAGGCCGATTACTCGCGTCATTGACAGCCGCTCTCGGAGGGTTGATGTCCCTCCCTTCTTCCCCCTCTCCCG
>NQII01004500.1:167607-191146 GCA_002778355.1 Clitarchus hookeri
GTCCGTCACTGTCACGTCAGTCAGACCACCGCGAGGGGAGTGGACAGGGCGTGTAGCGGCGAGTGCGTGCGGGCGCGTGTGTGTGTGGGCGACAACTGGACACGAGGACATCAGGGTGAGTACCCCCGCGAGGGTTGTTTTCCTGCCGGAGTTGTTTACTTAGAGGTTCTGGGTACACCTCACGTAGGCCTACATACCCGGCGCGTGGTTCCGAGTTGCAGGGTACTTCATATATGACAAGGCATAGTCATAACGCATACATGAATACATATATACGTACATTTGCATGCATTGATTTATATAAATGTACACGTACATGCATATAAGTATACATATATACACATATGTACACTATAATATACTAATGTTGTACATAAGTGCTTATTTACACATATATTCATAAATAAATAAATAATTTTATATGTATAATAGCACGTGCATATATTTATATAAATGCATATACCAGGTAAAACAAAATTTAATATTGGAATTTTGAGGGTTTATAGAAGAGACAGTGACAAAGCTCTTTTTTTAGTCCATTCCAACCCAGTGTGCACAGTTGTGTACATAACGCTCGTGTAGGTAATTTTTTGTCTGTACTGTACACTGCGAGTCTCAATAACCAATAATCTTACCTTTTAAGTAAATTATTCGCAAACCGTCTTACTTGTCAAGGTCATAATTTGTTCATATGACTGTAGCCGAACATAATGCTCATTGACCGTGACAACGAAACAAGTTCTGTGCCGACTTAAGTACAGCACGCATCATAAATGTATCTGCTTGCGACACCTAAAACTGTAAAAATAACTTGAGTCTGAAAGGGTTAAATAACTATCAATATTACATGCTTCGTTAAACGTGATATTACGCCAGGATGCGATGTGTGTGATGCGACAATACGCCGTATGTACTTCGTCACTCGTTCAGAGCGGAGCGATGGGACATTACACTGCGCCCCGTAGTCTGTTCGAAGTCGAGGTCTGTGATGTGGCAACACGCAGACAGTAAGTGGTTGCCACGCCTTTAAAGCAGAGCGACGGAACAGTATACACAGGCTGGACGATCAGGCATGCGCTTGTTTTATGGTGCGAGCAATGGTAGTTCAAGATCTCCTACTTGCCTGCATGCTGAGCGATATCCTGGAATACTTGTACCATACCATCGCGCGTTTGTTGCGGTTGATTGGTCGCCGCTTGCACGGGACCGGTTCAGTACGGACAAGTTTGTCAAAATGGGTGCTCCAGATGGTGGGTTATTAACATCCCTTTCTATGCAGGGTCCATCTTAGCAATGTCCACAGAATGGTCAAATTGGTGATGCTTACGGAAAAAAACAAATTTCCAAAATACCAGTTCCTGGTTTAGCTGTTATACCTTGAAGTCCAAAACGAAACAGGTAAGACAGAAGAACATAACTCTCTTCAACACTAACGACCTTGCGACACCAACTTGTATCATCCTTGTCAACATCGTAATTAACACTAGAAGGAGGATTTCCAACCCTTTCAGGCCCACTTTAATTTACACTTTCGCGTGTTGCAAACAAACAAATTAATGACGCGTACGCTACTTCAGTCGGCACGACACTTTTTTAGTTGCCACGACCTGTGAGCTGTAGGAAGCATGTTCGGCTACAGTTATATGAACCAACTATGACCTTGACCAGTAAGACGGTTTGCGAATCATTCACCCATGGGCCATGGGTAAGAGCATTGGTCATCGGTAGAGACCTGAAAAATTCGTGAGTTCAATGACCTGCAGGCTAGACTCTACAGTCGTATGTAAAAATATGCCGATACCAGCTGCACATTGGTCGTCTGCTGTCACAACGGAAGGCGATGGTTGGGCCGGCGTTCTACAGGAGGCGTCAAACACCGTGTAGGCCAATGGCTAAAGTTACATAAACACACGTGTTTTGAATTCTAGCTTGTCCCGAAGTGAATCCGTGAATTATTCAGGTTTCTAGTCATTGGGCTTCGCAGTGCGCAGCTACGGATCAAAACTTACCTACACGAGCGTAGTGTACACAACTGTGTATGCTGTGTTCGAGAACAATCCATGAACAAACTCACGATGTATTGCACAGCAACTGCATGTTGACCACGTGGTTGTCTGGCGGGTATGACGTAAACAACAGCTGCGTCCATTTCATCCGCAAGGGAAGCAAAGCCTCCAACAGTACGGGGTGAGTTATGTCAATGGCGCCTGCAGAGATTCGCTATGGAACCTCGTTATGGGCAATTTGTGTGTTTCGTCGACGAAGCATCGTTTATCCGAGATGGCAAAGTAGATTCATTCAACCAACAATATTCATCCGTAACCGTGTATGTTTAACGAAGTATACATTTTTACGGGAAACTACAATGATTTGCATAGATGAAAGAGCTGTGTAGACTTCAAGCACGTGTTATTATCACAATATTACAATCGCACGGCAGCTCTGTAGATCACACACGTCATGTGCACGCGTGAGCTGGTCACAACCATAACGCAATAGCGTGACTGAGTCTTTAACAGGCACAGTGGTACGAACCTATGAAAAAAATATACTGGCTCGAGTGTACGGCTGGCAAATCATTCCGCGAAATGAACGAGGCTCTCAAAATCGACACAATTGTGGACACACGGACCGAACGTGACCGGGTGAGTGACGAAATTTGGACGGTTCTTAAAACCGAGGTATGGAATGGAAGGGCGAGGGAAACGGGAGATCCCCGAGAAAACCAGCCAACCAGTGGCATCATCCGGCATGATTCACACATACGAAAACCCGGGAGTAGTCCCACCGAGAATCGAACCCGGTTCTCCTTGGTGGGAGACGAGTGGTCTGACCACTAACCTCCCCCCTCCCCTCCTTTTTCCAGAAAATGACTGAATTTTCCTAATGTTGCACAATAATGTGATATTTTACCGACGCTGTACAAGACGAGCACAGTAAAATATTGTCTGACCATATAATTGTATACACGTAATGAAAATACAAGTGCGGTAAAGGATTTGTTTCCAAACATCTCTGACAGCTTTCCTACAACTGTTGAAGCTGTATCTTGTAGCACATGTACAAATTTACCGTCGGGTAGATATAAATTTTTCCGCACAGTGTCAAGGTTAAATTCTCCCGTTAGAGTTAGGGAATTTGACTGTAAAAATTTTTACAGTGTAATCTAAAAAAAAATTTGTGAGTAAGGACCTACGAAATTACGACTTATTTGGCATCACGTTATACTTCACAGCTCTGTATATGTACTGGAGTCAGCGTCTCGTGTTCGTTGGCTGTTGCCTGGAAGTGAGTACTTGGAAAAGTACACAGTGTTTTAAAAAAATATTTTAGATATTACATAAATGTATTGCAACTAAACTACGTAACGTATATCAACGAAAACCGTGTACAATGAACAAGGAACGCAAACAGTTTGTGTGTGTATGCTTATAACAGTGACTTATGCCTCAGTTGTTGTAAAACCGTAATAATTTTCCAACCGGACGGCTATCCCACCCATTTCGTCTCCATCTGAAAAAAATCTGCTATCTACATAAAGGATAGGACGTGCATCCGAAGATGATCATCATCTGATAACGTGGCCCCAAAATCACCGGACCTCAAACCGTGTGACTTTCTTGTGGGGTTAGATCAAAGCCAGGGTATACGTGCCACTGATGCCACGTAATATCGCAGTCCTCGGATCGTCGCAGCGGCAGCCACTATCGACAGACTGGAGTGTGGCAAGCACTAAACTATCGTATTGATGTATGCCGTGCCGCCCGCGGTGCACGCATTGAACATTTGAAGGTGTCACAAAAACTGTTTGAGTTCCATGTTCATTCTGCGCTGTTTTCGTTACTTTACGTTTTGTGGTTTCGTTGCAATACAATTTAGTATTGCCTCAAATCTTTATGAAGCACTCTGTATACTGATTCCAAGGAGTCAACGTACTCTACACATTTCCGACAATTTTATTTCCTTAGTGTGAGGCGAGCAGTCTAACCGCTGAGCTACCGCGGCCCCCAATTAATTAAAAATGTATACATTATCGATTTAGCCATCATATACGTAGATGACACATTAATCTATGTACATAATACATATTGGTTATTCAATGAAAAATGTTTTTTTTTCGAATTTATTTATTATTGCAGGAAAATGCGGAATAAAATGGAGCAACAGTAATAGGAAATCTGTAAAAGATGTCGCAGGTGGGACAAATGAAAAATACTTTTAGTTGTGTGAGTACTGTTCACTAAAACGGTAAGAAGAGTTTTGTAGAAAATGCCAGCGAAGGGAGTTTTAGAAACCTGTCAGAAACCACACAGGGTTATTCAGCTTGGGAAGATGAGCTGTACGTTAACATAAATTACCTTTTAAATGACAATGCTTCAACGTGTAGTAGGAAGTGGCAAACTGAACCATTCAGTCCTGTTATCGTTTACGCAACTGTGTGCGTAACACACACGAATATTGTATTTTGATGATCTTCCCTGCCGGTATCATATTTGACAACCATGCTGCTGTTCTAGATATGAACTGTTCTTATTTCTACATGAGGATACAACGCCTACAGCTCCTGTGATGTGATGACGAAACAAGTGCTTTGTCGCATCATAATATTTCTTATTCGCAACACCTGAAAACCATCAATTGAATCAGGCCTGAGAAGGTTAAAAAATAACCTTTTTTAAATTTCCTGAGAGAAAAATTTCCAGAAGATTTATTTATTGAGACACGCGTACTCACGTGTATGTGTAATAGGTGTTTACCTATGTAATTAATTGACTAGAAAATAACATTTATAAAGTGTAATACAAAATACTTAGGTAGTCCTTCATCACAAATTATGAAGGAAATTGGAAGAATCTCATCTGGTTATGAATCACGCATAAAAGTGTATCTATTGTTGTTCTCTGATCTGCTCAGTTAGAATTGTTTCGTATACTAATGTAAAATGGTTAGCAAAAACATCCCTTTTCCTCTTACCGTTATTATGAAGGAAGAATAAACTTTACGTTTTTAACTATAAATTTCGTGCATTTAATTCCAGCATATATGTCATACAATACGATATTTTGGGCATGGTGCAAATACATGAAGTCAATTCATTATCTTAACTGCACTCAGAAAAATATATGCATCCAGAAAAAGGACGTCAGTTACAAACGAGAAATGCCATAGTTTTTTATACCAATGATATCGAGCACGAAATACGTTTTAATGTTTGAATGGCTTTTTTCAATGAGGTAAGTGATTTTCTGAATTATAATTACGAACATGTGCTATTGCAACACTTTAATACAGTCGCATAAAAATATCCTGAAGGATTACTGCTACTCTAACTAAGAGTTGCAATAACGTATGTCCATTACAGTTGTTTAGATGATCATGAAATACGTCATTCATTGTTCTCTGGGTGTACGATAATGGCGAACGTGTATGTGTGTGTGTATATATATATATATATATAATGTACTACTCCCGACAAATATTTTGTTCGTTGCAGAACCCAAAATTTTAAAAATGTGTATGACTGGCATTATTAAAATTATGTTATCCGAGAAAGGGAAAGGATTACTTAGCGGTAGAATATATATATATATATATATATTTTAGAAGTATAAACCAAGAGATGGCATCTTTGCTCCGATATCTTCAAAAGGGCTTTAGGGAATACGAAAGGGATGGAGTAGGAAAGCTGGAATTAGTCTTGAACGTTGCCGTGCATTTTAAGAGAACTTTTTCCTACGGCGGGAGAAAATGTTGCCTTGGTCTGGTTTTGCAGGGGCTACGAGTAAAGATAGTCGTTTCTGAAACCTCCGAAGACGGAATTATTTAGTGGAGTAAGTGGAATTTCACGTATCCTGTCACAGCCTGCAAAATCTTTTTCGTCTGAACACGTGCAGAATAAAACATAAATATCTCTATTGCGTTCTCAAGTTACAGAAGTTCGATTCGCTTCATAAGAGAGGCATAAAGCTGGCATACACAACCATTACAAGTGACACTTCTCACTTAACGTCTTTCAAACAACCATGCTTCGGACACGGCTCCACGAACCAGCATAATAAATGCTTAAAATTATTTCCATCTCCGTTAATACATGGTTTGCATTTTGAACGTCTTAGGGTTTCCGCCTGCCGCATCAGTTTTGCGCGTTCGCGGTCTCGAAACTCGCGAGTCGTAAGGCTCATTCTTGCCCTCTCTCCCCTTGCCCCGTCGCCTTTACGCTGCTTGGAAAACTCTCACTCATTTTACGGAAAAGTGCTGATAAAAAATTCTCTGTAAATCTTCGTAAGCTCTCCGTAAAATTACGGACACGTTGCTTTTCAAGAATTAAATTTCCGTAAATTTCACGCAACTTTTTGTGAATTCGCGGAATATTTCCGTAAATTTTATCGTTAGTTTGCTGTACTTTCTGTTTTTTTCTAACCGTTCATCTGCATTCTTCTAGTACAGTTGCTAGGGTAATTGTGGTATTTGATGTAACGACTTGAGCAACTTTTTTAGTGTCTACCACAGTTTGTGTAGTTTAAGTGTTGCCAAATGTTACAGACGCCTGATGCTATTTGTTATGTTTCAATGGACATGTCTAAGTGGCGTGGGTATCGTGACTGCCGCAGTAACTAGTTTTCTAGTTACAGTCAAAGAAAGCTTCTTGTAGACTCAATATTGTTCGTTACCGGAACCGGAAGCGAATAGGAATTACTGAGACTTTCCGCAGTTTTCATTTATGGAGCTCATCTCCGTTTTTCGTCTTTGCGGATTGCGTTTCCGTATACTTACCGTACATTTCCGTAAAAGCGTCTTTAAATATACGGGAATTTTTAACAGTGTACGAGCAAGACGCTCAATTGGCGTGCATTATTTCCGTCAGAGACTGGTCTCGTTGTGACTTTAAGCGATAACGCTGTATTTTCAAGGTTCGCTAGTATATATAAAAGTATTATGCGTGTCTAGAGAAAACTCTAAAGTTCCTGCATCGAAACATTTTCCTCTCTTTATGCTGATTCTCAAAACACGCGTTTTAGTAATTATCAAGTCACTAAACGTTTCTTAAATAATTTAAGTGTACAGACATCATTACAAAATATGCAACCGTTTGGNGTAATTATCAAGTCACTAAACGTTTCTTAAATAATTTAAGTGTACAGACATCATTACAAAATATGCAACCGTTTGGATCACGTGTTTTCCAGAAAATCTCTGCAATGCAATGCATGCACCAGCTAGACAAACCCCGTTATTACGCAGTACCACACACAAGAAAACAAAAAGTAATTTCTGAAAAAATCTAAGTTTTCGTACGCTCGAGATAAAATAAAAACATTTTCTTAGTATTCAAGGTAAACATTTTAAAATTTCAGTTGCGTCGCGAGAAATGTTGCACGCATGCTAGTATTTAATTTTCAACGTGCATACCTGTTTTATTTTCCGTTGGTAAACTGGCGGCGTTTTGGTGAGAAGACCTTATGGTATTTTAATGGGCCAATCAGAGCAAAGTTATTGCTTTATTGAGTATCTGTGATTCGCGGGAAGTTGCATAAGACGCACTGAAGATGAAAACCGTCGAATCGCTGAAGTCGTTCTAAACTAAATTTTTGATATGCAACTGGACGTGGAATTTTTTCCCACGGAATACTGTTTTCCTAAATTTCTGCGTATTTCCCACAACGTTTGTGTAGATATTGGCATTGAACGGTGTATTCAACTGTCAGGTTAGACGACCGTTTTGGTTTCCGGCCCGGAGCCACCATGCTACGTGGTCGTAGTACGGTACATTGGTGGACTCTTCTGCCATGAAACGATTTAGGATGCTGCGAACTGCAGTTTTGACCGGCGGTGGACCGAAACAGAATTTAGAAAAGACACTACGTGGCAGAGCGCCTAAATCACACAACACGACTCATGACTAGGGTCAGTGACTTTTCGCGTAAAAATCGGAGCACACAGTAGACTTGAATACTATATACACACCTCAGCTGTTGTTATACCTCCATTAGCTGCTGGTGCCATGTCCGTCCTTGACCAAGCCACTCAGGACTAAGTAACTCGGACACTGAACCTTCGTGATTCGTGCGCAAACGGTTAACACGGGCCAGAACATTTTTTAGCCAATCAAAGAAGCTGGACAACCCTACAGTGCTTTGGACTGTATCTTGTCTCGAAATCTTTTCGCGAAATTCCACTGCCCCTACTCATGACTCACCAGTATTTGACGAAGTCCCAGCAGATACCGTAGTAAAGAAGATGAGGGAGGATTAGTAGATGTGAAGCCACATCAGGCAAACTAGGGATGCTGATTAAATATCGATTTTGGAAAATCAATTGAATCAGCCGAAAAATTCGATTTTTGTTCGACATTGAAGACGTCAATTTATTTCGGAATCAATATATTTCTTGAAGAATCGTTTTTCGATTCAGCGAATATGTTTCACTTAACGTTATGAATTTTCTCGACTTTTGGGTTTATGGATTTCGGTACAAAAACTTTAACAAATGTGCAGTAAGGCCAAAATTCCCGCTTTCGCCAGTTTTCTCCCACTTTTCCGCCAACCACAAAAATTCCCCGAAAAAAGTGAAATTTCCCACCATCTGGCAACACTGCATAGAAATGAAGTTTGTTCGAGCGATCGGCATGAAAGATCGAAAATCGATTTCTAATAAATCGATTTTTAATGAGCATCGATATTGTGTGTCTCGATCTATAACAATACAGGATATCGGTTAATTAGGTAAATATCGGCGTGCCTAAGACAAACCGCTGTATTTAAACTCTAAACTGAGCAGGCAAACAGACACTGAGCTTGCGTGGGGAGAGGAGGCGCCCAAATAACTTAAGCGACCCACCTGCCTCGAGGCCGAGAAGAGAGGGAGCTGTAAGGGCTACAATGGCACGCGCCGCAAGCGAGCCATCGCCGCTACGCGCACGGCTCTGAACTGACGTGCAGTCTTCTCGTCGTGCTGCGTCAAACTATGGGATTTTAAGTGGTAACGCTATAACTTTATTGGTGGAAAATCTGTAGCAAGATTCAATGCACGTGCCTAGTGTACTTTTGTGTGTATATAAGGCGTTTATTTTGAGACACGTTGCTTTGAAAAAATAAGTCCTTTTCAACATGTTGTAGTGCTCTAAATAGTGTTTGTAATGTGCGAGACGTCCTGAAAGTAATCGACAAGCGAAGTCTGAAGTGCGGGTTCTTCTCGCAAACTAGCGCATTGGAAGCACGTTAAATAAATTCTTACAAAAAACCTGGGTTTCAACCGCATTGCGACGCAGTTCGAGCCCCATGCAGTTGGGTGGCCTTAATGTGGCCGCCTGGTTCAAGGAATTTCGCACGACTGAGGCCTGAAAGCGTGGGAGCGCTAGGGACGACCGAGACATTCGCATCAACTCTCTCGTCGCTTCTACGCGCAAAGCACTGAACTGGCGTGCAGTCTTGCCGTCGATCACGCGACCCTATGAGACTTTCAGCGGAGACACTACCATTTTATGACGTGATAATAAAAATAAAGATTTGATGCACGTCCCCATTTTTTTTATATATTTTTTTTTATTTTATGTTTTGTACGGGAATGTTTGAACCTAGAAATGACCGCGAAAACACCTATTTGAGCCATTTTCACCATCATAAAAACTTGTTTTAGAGAGAAATGGAGGAACTGAAAAAGTGTGCAGACGCGTAACGTTTCTTAAATTCTGTTCGTAAGCAGACCTCACTCTGACACGTTGGACGGTTATTTAAATAAAACGTATCCTGCTGGAGCTGTATCACGTGCAGCGGGCTACCCAGGCGAACTGCCACCTTAAGGCGAATAAAGGGAACGGGCGATGGAAGCACGAGCGCTCGAAGACTGACGTCGCAAATGACGTAACTGTTTATCTTGTAAAACCTCGCAAAGGAGCATTTCCACTATTGCTTTATTTTGGTCGTGCCTCATTTTCTTTCAAAATTCCTTAAAATGAAGCCGACATCCCGCGGCGCAGTCTGTTGGTGCGGGAGGTTCTGGGTTCGAATCCCATGTAAGGCATGGGTGTTAGTTTAAGTTAGCTCATAAGTTACTTTGCAAGCCGTCCCCTGATAATCCTTCATGTATAACACTGGGAGACGTTAATAAGCCCTTTCCAATATAAATCTTTAAAATGTAATAAACATTAAAACAGTATTTATCTTAGTATTTATGTGGTGTTTACTAATTCCTTTGTAAGTGAATGTTCTGTCTGCAACCTTTCACCATAGAGAGATGCACACAGCATTTTTTTTTCGCGTGTTTTGGTATGCAGGACAATGAATAATCGGGAAACGGGTTCTGAATGTCCTTGAAAACTTAGACGTGTCGCACTGTCCTCTTCGAACTTTGTCCTTGGTTGCTTCCGGTTCTACCTGGGTGGTGATATTCTTGTCTCGAACTCGTGCACAAGCTGTCACGACCAGGAGAAGCCTTTTAATATTTACGACTCCATCGGCATCTTTAATCAAAGAGGCGCTTCCCATAGAGACCGGCATCGCTGCCTGAGGCTGGAGAGCGTTAATTAATAAATTATCAATTATCTTCAGGAAGTTGCGCTTCATGATCTCGCGCTGCTCTCATCACTTCGTCTCAATTTTCTCCCCTCCTTTTCGCTTCACCTTAATTAATGCCCCGTTGCTAATTGGATCTGTAGCCACTCGTTAAGGAACTCAATGAAGTGGAAACTGAACCGAAATAACATCTTTCCTTCCTGCTTATAAGTGAAGGTTACACAAACGCAATATTTCCACTACGGGTAGTTTGCAAAAAATATGGAATTTCACATACATACACAAAATGAACTGTGCGTATTATAATAAGTTATTTCTGTATTTATTTGAATAAATGGGAAAACCAATACATTCATATTGGTGAAATATTGTGTTACAGGTCGTTGTTACCTTCAAAATAAAATATTCGTACACATATCAACATCATTAAAGAGAAAATTACAGTAAATTAGTAATACTGTTCCCTTTCAGTAGACAACCAAAAAAATTTTCTTAAAATGTATTTATATTCATATTTATTTAACGTAACAAGTATCGTATTTTTACAAGTCACGACAGTAATCATTGTAAAAGTAATAAGCAGATCTTTTTTACAAACAGAAGTACAGCTGAATTAATT
The DNA here is from genome assembly GCA_002778355.1 of Clitarchus hookeri. Classification (NCBI taxonomy): domain Eukaryota; kingdom Metazoa; phylum Arthropoda; class Insecta; order Phasmatodea; family Phasmatidae; genus Clitarchus; species Clitarchus hookeri. The sequence goes on from NQII01004500.1 coordinate 178,738, forward strand.
GTTGTAATTTACCGATAATAAAACTTTTACAGCTTTTCATATTACAACAAAACGCATGGATGAAATCACTTCGCAATTAACACTGCCACAATATAAATATCATTCCTTGCGTTTCTCGCAATTATAAGTGGAAAAATTCCATTTGATCTCGTTAAAAAGATTACAGCGCAGATACATGATTTTCTACAACCAGCAAAACCTCGAATTTATTAATATCTTGCTGAGCTGTTTACGTGTTCACACTGATCCGTGTTTGTACCACACAGTTATAGTAACTGTGCGGTCCAGCCATGGGTCAGCGTGTCCTAGGAGTAACCCGAGTGTGCGTCGCGGTCGTCCGTGACTCTCCAGCATCGGGTGGCGAAGATCCCTGCTGTCCATCGACATGCGCGCGCACACTCCGTCGCCGAGCCGGTCCAGTCGCTCACTCACTCGTCAGTAGGGTCGCATGTTTTACCGCGAAAAGATTTAAGCGAACGCTAAACTCCAATGTCCTACATCACACTTGCACTTCTGCTTTGGTTATTGGCCGCTTGTCTTTGTCGGGAGACAGTTCCTCACTCGACTGGACCGATCAGAATCACGTAACTCCGACGCTGAGTGTCCGTGATTCGCTGGCAGACACCTGCAATACGCGGCAGTTAATATCGTCCAATCACGAAAGTGGAGCTGAGCTATAGTGTTTTGGAGCACCAGTAGTCCTGAAATCTATTCGCGAAAAAGCAGGTGGCCCATACTCATATTTCAAGACAGGCTAGACTTCAAACGCTTGTGATTTTGTATTGTCTTAGTCATTGGACTATAGTTTGCTTAGACACGCCCAGGACGGGATTTGTACCAATAGGAAACCACTAACGAGAAACTGGCCCAATCACGTCCAACCAAGTCGAATGGGAAACTGTACCCTCGCTGCTGCAGAAGTCAATAAACAAATTGCACCGACCCCAATATATATATATATTTAAAGTAAGCCAATTTATTTTGTGCCCGACATCGACAGATATAGACGAAGTCTTTCGTTTGGCATCAAAATCAGCGCGCCACCACATCGAAGTCGTGAGATATACTGCCCGGAAATTTTCGCCCGCGCTCAAAATTGCCACCAGTCGTCGCGGACCCTCACCCAAACCTCGCACATGCGCGGCACTGATTCAAGGTCAAGCTCGCGTTGTAGTCGTATACCCGATCAAAAGAAATCGCATCTGTCTCAATAGCGTTGTTAGTCACGAAATTATAGTGTCGGAATGGATCACCCAGCAATATATATATATATATATATATATATATATTTATATATATATTTATTTATATTTATATATATATATAGGACGGTGAATTACAGCGTGCTGCCAGAAAATAACGCTTACATTGCAGGTCCCTTCCCATCAGGTACAACTGGCCATAACTTGACTCAGATCTGAGTCACGAGCGCCAGTATGTATACACAATAAACTCGAATCACTTATATCAGTCGGTGAAAATTTATAGTCAAAAGTCAGTTAAGAGGCCGTCGCAGACTGCCCAGCCAGTCGAATGAACCGGGAACTAACGTTAAAGTGGGATGTGTATTGTCTTGTCTGGAGCACAGATTACTCAGGAAAACAAAGTGAGCAAGCCGATTATTCGGCAAATTTTGTTTTGGCAGTTCAAATGTAGTATACGTTTTATCAATTGTGTGATTTCTGACATTGGTGTGGCTTCTCCGCCACATGTGATGAGAGAATGTTCGCGCCGGCTGTTGGTCACAGCTGAGGGCAAGGAGCGGGTTTTGCAGCATGCTACTTCTCTTACAAAATAGGTTTATTATTATTATTATTATTGTGATGATTGTGATTATGATAACGTTGACGATGATGACGATTGTGATGATGATTAGTAACGGGTGTTTTCCGCGAAAAGATTTCAAGACCAGTTGTACTCCAACTCTTAAATGTCACGTGCCCCAAGTGTCTGTCCGCGAATCATGGACGTTCAGTATCGGAGTACTTTACTCTGATTGGCCCAGTCAATGTCTTCTCACGTAGACACGTGGTCAATAACCGAAGGAAGTTGTGGACGTGGACGTAAGGATATTGAAGTCAGCATGGCCTTAAATATTTTCGCCAAAAACACCTGTCCCTCGTGATGATTAATGAGTAAAAATTGTAAGAGATATAGTTTTTAAAAATTTTCTCTGCGTACCTGAAATTCTGGAGGAACTGCAATAGATCTAGTAAAAGATTTTAAGAGAAATGTAATGTGGCTGCAAGCCAAGCTTGAATTGCCCGATATTATCTACAGTTATTTCCCCCTATTCGTCATGTAAGTAGCTTGTACCTCTATAATTATTTGTCTAATTAAATTCTAAGATAGTACATTAAAATAAAAACCAAAATAGTTTTGAAACTCATGCGTATTTTAACGGCAATGCCGAATGCTTAAAATAATTTAGCCTGAGAAACTAAAGGCTTGTATATTATTTCTGTTGGATAATGTAGTTTATAAGCAATCCTGCTGATATCTAAATAAAACATTGGCATAATGAAGTTAGTTGCTTCCGTTTTAATAATGTTTCACTGCCATATTGTATCCTTTAAAATACGTATAATAACGTATTAACAGTCAATATATTTTCATTTTATGACTTTTTATAGCTGGCTCAGCATCGAGTAGGGTGTTAACACAACCTGACACCTCACAGACCCGCTGATAATCCGTCAGTACTCGGCAATGAATCGTCGCAGATGAGCAAGGCAAGGAAAGTAGGGCTAACTGCTCGTGTATGTAGCACTCCGCGTGAAGCAGAGGCTGCGTCGGTGAAGCTGCGAAGAATGCGGAGTGAATCCTAAGCCAGGGTATGTTGTATGTCGGTGAGAGCATTCCTACGTCACGAATGATGGAACTAAGACTATCCCATACACAACTGACGAAGTAGCTACCGTTGTCTTAGACAGTCATCTGTCTAAGAACTGTTGCATGTTATTCATAAGCGTTTTCGAATATCGATATGCCGATATCTACCCATCATACCAGAGAGTTGTACAAGCCAAGAAGAAAACGTAGCCGACAAACAGGAACGCTACGGAACCTTCACGCAAAATGCCTTTGCCAGATCTCTTGAACTACACAACGAACAGGATACTTAGGGTTCTAAGCGAGACTCAATGCAATGCAATGAGAGACCGCCTACTTGTAGCGAAATACGCGTTTAACGGTGGCAGTTCTGGACAGCCACGTTTCGTGCCAAAGTGGTAATCGTGTACTGGCGACAGCGACCGTAAGGATGACCACCCATGATATTTCTCAGAACTGAGTAATGAAAGTATTTTTCTCGCTTCACTTGTGGAAAAATCCAAGACTTATTTCAACTCGTTATGACTGTGCTATTCGTATTTGTTTTGTCAAAGAAAATCCAACTCATCCGAAACGAAGAAATTTTCGTAAAGAAACAGATAAACGACTGTACTTAAAAATGTCAAGTAAATAACCAATTTAAAACGCCTGGGTTTTAGGTTACACTGCATGACGGGCTGCATAACTCTCGGGCGTTATTACCCACAACTTTCTATATACACGAACCTATACCTCGAGAACTGTTTACCTGAGCGAATTCCCACCAGACAATCTTCTTTGTGGATTTTCACATGTAGATTACGTTATCGTTACAAAACATAAACTACAGCACACTGTTTCAAAATTAGAGTCCAAAATAGAATTCCGACATCCATTTAGGTACTTAAGGAGGGATGTCATTACCGCCACACTCACACAGAGTCAAGATGTTCTTTCATTTAGCACTGTTAAAATTTTTGTTGCGTTATCTCAATGGTTTCTGATATTTGTAAGGTAATCGAAAATTCGATTATATTTTCAGGGAGCCCATAACTGCCACAATTTTGATATTTAAAATAATACATTTTCGACTCAATTTAACGTGAGGGATCTCCTCCCAAAGATAACACTATCCATCCTCACTCATCCTGCATATAGAATTTGTGTATATATGTGTATTATATACTCTGTCGTGACTTACTCTGTATATACTACTTATGTGTGCGTGTAACATATACTCCGTACTGAATCATCCTGTATATGCTGTATATATGTATGTATGTATGTATATGTGTTTATTTCTTAGCATTAGAGACCCTCAAATTCTTCTCATTTATTTGGCCACAAAGTATATATGAAACACTTATACCTTAGTTTAATTTTACCTTACCGCCTTTTATTTCGACACTCCTTAGACGAATGCCAGCAAATTTATGCACGGGAAGTAATAGTGAGACAGAACCATGTGCAATCCAGCACACATAAATTTAAAAAATACCAATGGTGTTTATGATGTTCTAGAGACAGAGAAATGCAATTTTTTTGCTAAATGAATTAACTAAATTAGCCAGCCTGTAATAACGAGTATTTTCACAAGCCATTTTTACCTCCGCCCGGGGAAGGACGAATTGCCACTCACTCAGAACGCTCATGCTATCGCCCACCCGCGAAACTAGCTGATAAACAAAGAGTCCGGTGAAAATCCGACGCGGACACATCGCCAACGAGTTAATTGGTCCCCGCTCCGGGATCCGGGGGAAATTAAATCAACCCCAGGCCCGGTCGCATCGACTACAATTACTGCGACTTTGATGGCGCTCGTTCTGGCGGCCAAGCTGACAGATATTTCCCCTTCCGCACACGTTCGCTTTGAAACACCTGCACTGATGGCTTCGCGAACAGCGGTGAACCGTTCACCGTACAGTGCTTTGGCAACACTAGAACTGTGAGGTGATCCAGAACTGCAGAGTAACACAGGCAGGATGTTCAATATGTAGGAAGTAATCAGGGAATGGATATTACATCCAAAAGCATACAAAATGGCCTTACGATATTTTCTGTCTCATATAAGTTGGCCAGATTCTGACAGTCAGTGAGTGGCAACTTGACATATGTGTAACAAAGTGACACTTACAAAATCCTGTATCAGCTGATACACGAACGAACAAAAGTTAATATTACGTTGGCCATTCTGAGTGCACTGCCGACGCACATTAGACCAGCCGAAAATACGCGATAAGAAAGAGTTCCTAGATTAATTAATACATTTTATTTTACGTGGTCATAAAACAGCGGTTTTTAGTGTAAGAAACTAAACTTTGTGCTAAAGTAGAAATGTATAGGTGTTCAAAATTAAAGGCAAATTAAAACGATCCGTATCCAAATGAAACGCAATTTTAAAACCTTTTTTCACGTCTTAATCGCCCCTCTCCAACCCCGTTTTCATCACGTGCTTGATATTAATTCCAAAAGCATACAGAAATATTGCATAATATTGTTGAATAATTTTTTCTAATAATTTAACGAAATATATTTCAATTTCATGTCGTTCCGAGCCAGTAATAGAAGAACAGTCAACTTAAAAAAGACGCGATCTATTGAGCAAAATAAGAGGCTCAGACTTCGCTCCGGACAGCATGTGTGCGCTATATATCGGATTATATCGGATTATTTCTGAAGCATTACAAGCCACAAAAAAAAGCGTTCCATGTGCGACATATATAAATTTGCGAACAGATACCAATAGTTTTAATTTTCACGAGCTCTGCATAGTTTTTAAATAACTTGTATTTCGTGTACAGTGATTTTGAGTACTAGTAATTTATATTCGGCAGGTAATCGTTCGTCTACGTACATTATACGCCATATTGTTCTCCGAAAATCAATTTCCTTGTTTCCGAAGAAAGTGGGACACGCGTGAATAGTTGTTAAGCAATTCTAACCTTATTCCACGTCACATATTTCCAACTAGAATATATTAGCTGTAATGTCCACCATGTAATAATAGCTACAACTACCGTTTCGCAAATGCTATCCCAAATTCACTGTCTCGGACAAATAAAAAAGAGTTAGCAAATATTAAATTTTTTGCAAGGTTTTATATTTTCACTTTTATAACCTACTAATTTTTTTTAACAGATGTCAGTCTAAAATACTTTCAAAAATGGTTGCCTGTAAAGTCGGTTTTACGGGCGAAGATTTTACGTGACAACGTAGTGCTGCGCGCGCGGCAGACCGATCATAGTTGAGTGGGAGAGAGACGCAAGGCATTCGGCGGGCCTCTCTCTCGTTCGGTGACTCATCGTAACGTTACCGAGCGTTACACTTTTTCATAAGTGACTCCCAGCCGCAACCTAATTTAAGACGTTGTCACGTCAAAAAATTTAGCACTGCATTTTTTGTAGTTATTAAATTTTAAATTAATTATTTATATTTTTACTCTTTAACATAAAAATTTACTGATTAATGATTTATGTACACATTACTATTACTACAATCGCAGCTACGTATTTCTGAGTAGCAAGTTTGCCTAAATCGTCCCACGAACAGTACATTGACAAGGGGATCGGCTGATAATGACAGCATGAAAATAAACAACATCGTTGCCATGTGGCCGATCAGCTGATGGCGGAAGGATACGTAGTCAGATGTAGTCAGATGTAAACAGTGGCGTTACTTTCTCAGACCTGTCAGAATCTGGCCAACTTATATGAGACAGAGTATACGAACATATGTCCTAATGTCAATAGTTTCCAAGATACAGACCTTCCAATGTTGTACCACATGAATTGGTAACAGTCGATCTTTTACGAGGTGTGCCCGTTAATGTAATCAACTGGAATGGTGTGAGTTTTATTACCTGTCCAATTACACTGTTTGACAGCCGACTAACATCAAATGTCATGAACTTAGAAACCCAGAACTTAATCCACTGGACTATTGCCTATGGAGGCATCTGAAGGCCGTTGTCTATGCAACTCCAGTTCCGGACACAGCCGTGCTTCGCCAGCGAGTGGCACAAGGATGCCAGCAGATACGTGCAACTCCTGGAGTATCTGAACGTGTAAGACAATCAATGACGCAGTGTGTTCGCGCGTGCATTCAGGCACAAGGTGGACATTTCGAGCACTTCTTGTAGAGTGACGTATCACTGCTGGTACACGAACATGACTACAGCTACTCTAACTGGAATGTGTCAGGACGACTATAGCAAGCACATCCAGTACAACAGTAAAAGTTCTGTATTTCTGAAATTATCGACTTTAGGACATACTTTCATAGGGATAGTTTGTGTTGTTTTGGGGTATACTAAACACTCCCTGATTACTTCCGGCATATTTGGGAAAAACCTGTATATCGCTTATCTGTGTATTATAAGCTGCACACGACAAAATAGGCACTGTATAAGCTATTCTTTCGCCAATTTTGTATATTAAAAATGGCTATCTGGTTAATAAACACAATGTATACATTTAATAGCTCTCAAATTAACCTGAAAGGGCTGAATAAAATATTAATTTTTGTTATAATGCTTGCTGAAAGGACCTTAAAAAATATTCAATTTACCGTGAATAGCATACAACAATAATGTTTTGGTATTGCGATCCGAGCAGAAATTTATTTCAAATACACACATCTGAAAAATGTAGTACAAGTAAATGCAGAATTTAGTATTTTATTTTAATCCATAAAATATTTTTATTATTTGTTTATTTGAAAATTTTTTGGTAAGAATTTTCAGTTCATGAATACATATTATATGTGTATAATAACCAAGACCAGAATGCCCACTTGTCTCCTTATGCACAGTATCCGCACGTGCTACGCATGTCTGTGCTCTGCTGGTTCTCGGCAAACGAAAACTCAAGAGTTAGCAAAAAAAAAAACTAAAGTCGGTTTTCGAATTCTGAGAAAACAATTAAGCATTGTCTGACTTAAAATGAAGCATATTTTGTGTTCAGACCCATATTATAATCCCAAAGACATTTACTGCTGCTTGTAAAGTTTATCATTGTTATTTTTATCGCAAGTTGAGGTTTGGACTCGCAGTTTTAAGTTACGTTTGATATTTATTAATTTAAAAATCGGAAAATACTGAAGTATGAAAACACTCCAAAATCGGGTTGGATACAATGACATGCCTTAAGATAACGTCCATAATAAATATGAATTAGCAACGAATAGTGAAGGTTTCCATACGTTATAACGCAAGACTGTGCCTAACACTAGTTGTGTTAGCGGGCTTCGTCCTGAATCATTCTAGATCGTCACTATGAGATGACACTTTCAAAAATTATACTTTCTCCAAAGAGAAGGAAAAAATTTAAGATGCTATGTAAAATTAAGCTGTTACGATGATTTTATATATTTGTAAAGATTAAATATTGTCTTTATACACTTAGCTGAAAAATGGAGTTCACTCACGTACACTAATTTCTTCTAAAGCTTGGTGCATGCCACTCAGTTAATTTAAGCCACTCTTGTTCTGTAATGTGTCTTCCCTAATGACATATTAAGTATTACATTAATATATAATGTGTTATAAACAGAATGTATGTTTTAAGGTATTCCATTGTCATGTATTAAAAAAAATACAAGGAGAAATAAATGTCCTTTGCAACCAACCTTAGGAAAATGTGGCGATATTTAGTGAGCTTCCTTAGGAATAACGTACAACGCTCTACAGTGATACACCAATCTACAGAGATTTAGAAATCGTTTTCATACTTTAAGAATGTAATTTTTAAGTTTGTATTTTTTTATGTGCTAATTTTGCCATGGTTGCGTTATGCCATTAAAATGGAATGTTACAATGTTTCAGTTTTGAGAATCGGGAATATAGGTTATGAGTTACGATTTTTGAAACGCATAAGGTGTAGAACATAACCTCAAAGTTGATGTATTGGCGGCCGACCAGGCGCCCTATTATTTTATACTCCTGCCTGGATACGCGAGCGTTATGTATAAGCAAGTTTGCTTGTATGTTCTCTTTTTTTAGCCGTCCTCACGCCGGCTGTTAGAAATAAAATTAGTATTTCATTTTGTAATGTTAGTAATGTGTATGCTCTGCTCCACACTCACCTCGCTTCGCCCTCGTCCGCACTCAAGACCGCGTGTTTAATAGCCGCCCAAACCTCTACACTCCACTCGACTACTCTTGTGATACTTGGGGAAAGAGTTTCTTTCTGAAACGCCCTGATTGGCCGTAAACCAGAGGTAAAGAAGCAGCAGGAGTGTAGCCGATAGTGCCAACATAGTTAACACTAATAGAAGAACTGAAAAATTTCGAAAAATGTTTGAACCAACATATTTTTCAAAATACTGTAACGTTTTGATTATTTCATTATTGGATGATGCATTTTTAAGTCGGCCTGGTACTTTACATACCATTCATAAAGATGCACCCTTAGAGTGTTATATTTCGCACTGCCCCAAAGATATGGGAAAATTGCGTCATACACGCACGATAAATAACAACGAAAGAAACTTTTCTGGACATGTACACAATACGTTGAAGCGTAAGAAATATTCTAGTTTTCCCTCGATAAACAATTCTCTATAAACACAGAACAAAAGACTTTTATCTCGGCAGTGACCAATTAGTAATGGCACCTGTTTCTCGCGAAAAGATTTCAGGACAAGTTCTGGTCCAACGCACTATAGTTCAGAGCCACTGTCGTGATTGGATAGTTTGAATTGTTACGCGTCTCATCTGTCTGCTCTCGAATCACGGACGGTCAGTATCGGAGAAGCTTAATTCTGATTGGGTAACTCATGTAACAGACTCTCTACACACAAAAGACAAGCGGCCGATAGTCAAATGAAGACTGCAAGTGTGCACATAGGATAATTAAGTATAGCCTCTGCATAAATATTTTGGCGAAAAATAAATGGCCCTACCAATTAGCCACAAACTGGGATGTCAAGGAATGGAACTCGTATTTCCTTAATACGAGTATGGCGTTTTTATACACAGACCGCCACGCTCGTTTGTATGGCATTTCTATAGTTTATTTGTAAATATAGCTGCTCATAATTTTCATTACATCCCTCTCTAGATACATGAATTCGCACTATAAACAAAAAAAAATTTGAAGAATTGGTTCTAATAAGCTAATACGAAATATTACTACAACATGTGTGCGAATCAATTTCTTTGGGAGTGGGGCTGCAGGGGAATTATCCCTATGAATTTTTTCCCCTTTGCTAATTTAAAAAAATTTATACCCTACCAGGGAAAGTGATTTCTCTCCCAAGAGTTATAATGCATAACGGCTATTGTGACAGATCATTCCCGTATTCAAGTTATCACAACGAAGCTTGAAGTCTACTTCTGATGTAAAGTACTCGCTGGAATAAACACGAGGACACAGGCGACTGTCACAACCCAGACTTCTGCTGTAGCGCAATATTTCGTGTCGCCTTTGGTGTACTTGATTTCACATCAGTCACAAGCTGGAGAAAGGTAACACTGCAGTTTATTTCTAACCTATAAGATAGTGCACATATCCGCCACCAGATATCAGCCACTTTGCTGAAAAACGCGATTCTACAAAAGTCTAGAGCTCACCCCCCTCTTCCACCAAAAATACTTCGCTCATCCCCTACCCCCTCAGTCATCAAAACTTTTAATTCGCACCCTGAGTACAACTGACTTTGGCGTAAGGCAGCGCGTAGTTATTTAATATATTCTTGGCAGCGCCTTTAATTTAGGAATGTGTTTTTTAAACATTAATTTACAGCACCCTGTCTGCCGGCTTTACATCAAGAAAATCTTGTGTTCGAGCAGCGAATTAAGAAAGGCGGTGTCATGTGTGTTTTAAGCTAATGTTTAAGTCATCAATCTGAGAACTTTTCAGGAACTATGTGAAAGAATTTAATAGCACATTTCTTTTTTTTTTTTCTTTTTTTTTCAGTCATAGGCTATATTCTGTCAACTCTGAAATTCACTACAGAAAAAGGAGTAAAAAATCGTGAGATGGAAATATTTTATGTATGTAAATAAGACATTAATGGTGCACTGGAAAAGCATTTGTGTTTTTGCAAACAATTCTTCGTAAATTAGCTGATATCGTAATTTCTGTAACACTACAGATAAATTAAAGCAAATTTCACAACACGAAGCTGTGATATGTGTAAAACTTAAGTTTAACTTGACCACTCAAGTCACAAACATAGAGAGATGCAAACGATTTTCTGTGTTTCATAAAGTATCGTGTCTTAAAAAGGCAGCAGAAAGAAAAATTTTGGCAACTATTTTCTAAAAAAATTTTAGTAATACTTACAAAAAACTTTTACTGTGTAGAGCTTTTTACACATATCATGGGCCTAAATTTTTCTGGACACGTTAAAATATTTCCGGTGCCACACCAAGAACTAATATAAGACTGTTCACGGTAAACTGAACACTTTTGAAAGACTTGCTTAAGTTCTATTTGTATGCACATTATGTATTATTCCGCCATACATAAAATTAGCACTGCCATAGGCCTGATCACTTTATTCATGCGTTGGTCAAATGAAACTGTAAAATCACTGGAAAAATAAATATTTTATAATTTTGCTAATTTTGTACCTCATCCACACTTAAAAACACAAAGTAAAACAAATCATTTAGGTATCCACAAATGTTGATGTAACCCTACTAATTCAATATTAAAATGTGGAACTATTTTCCCTCGCGTCGTTGCCAACTTTACTTGGTGCATGCCAGTTTGTGTGCCCGCTCAAATATATGCAGGTAGGGGCAATGACATAATTGGAAGGTTGATTTGAAAAGATCTCAGTTAATTATGAACAACCTGTACCATGTTGGATGACGATAAAACATATCGGTACTGATGTACTTCAAATCATGAAATACGCCGTGCCCAGGACCAATGAGAAACATAATTGCTACTAAACTGTTTTCGCGGTAACCATAACCAAGGACAAAGCTTTATCGCTGGTTCAGCAACTTGCCGGCTTGACTCCACAATTATCGGTATGCTCGATATTGAACTCTTTGTATATTGACTGCTGACGCATTAAGTAAAGGGTGTTAATGGTTACGTGAGCACTTTGGAAATCAACCTTTGAAAAATACCACTGCCCCTACCTGCATATGTTTTAATGGGCCCACTGACTGGCATGCACACAGAATATGTTGGTAGCGACGAAGGTAAAATAGTTCCGTGGCCTAACGTTGAATTTAAAGTGTTATGTAAACATTTGTGAATACTGGAATTATTTAAGTTTATATCTGTTTTCTTAATGCAAAAGTGTAATAAATAGAAAATTTGTAATATATATACATCTCTAATAATTTTATAGTTTCGCCTGACCGACGCATTACTAAAATGATTATGTCCATGGCGGTGTTAATTTAACATATGGTGGAAGAATATACAATGTGCATACAAGTAGATCTTAAGCAGGGCTTTCAAAATGTTCAGGTTACAGTGTACAAACATTAACCTGGCTTCTATTTAGGATTGTGAAAGCAGTCACAATGGGTGCACGACTAAGCGCGATGTGTGTGTGTGTGTGTGTGCAGGGGGTGGCGGTGCATGGCGGCGGCAGCCAGGGGGCGGCTTGGGCGGCGCGCCTAGATGGGAAG
>NQII01004500.1:199050-260529 GCA_002778355.1 Clitarchus hookeri
GGGGATATGCTGCCAACCTTGAAAAACCGCGCACTCCAGGATGTTAGTAAAAGGCCGCCTTCAATTTTTCCGTGGTTATCTGGGCAGGTGCATGTGCTGTAATCAAATGGCATTGGCGCCCAACTCCTAGCAGGGCCCATAATAGGCTCGAATGTGTTCCAAAGATGGTAGGAATCTGTCCAGACCTTCTAATTTGCCTACACAACAGTTGGGTTAGGTGTGGTCCCACGAATGCGCCCATCGAACATTTCGTCCCTACTCCCATTTGTCCGCCAAATTAAGTTTAGCATGGAGACCGATATCATAAATGTGCTAAGCGGACTACCCTCATTTTCACCTGGTCACCAACAATTAAGCTCTTCCAATAACTAGCGTCAGTGATGCTATAAACCTTAGAGTTGTACTTAATAGAGTGGCTCTTTACTTTCGCTTGACCGTGATAATTGACGCCAAAAAGTTGGAATTAACGCACTTCCAACACAATGTCCGTACACCATTTGGGCAAAAATTTATTAGAATTGTCTCAATTTAAAGTCATGCACACATACTCAATTTAATTTCTTAGTTTGGTAAGCAAGCAACTTGAAATGTAACATGAGTCCTTCAGAAGATTTCAGTCTGCGAAATAAATCCTCTCAACTACAAAATATGTTATTGAGCATGATAAACTTCCAAAAAACTAGTCTCAAGTAGGGTTGGTGTAACTGGTGCGTTTGAAGTAGGCCACGCCTCCAACACGACGGACCAATAACAGTCGCTCGTCAGTGCAGCTGGTGCATGTGGAAAGGGCAAGAAGAATTAATATGTGATGTAAGAAAAGTGCCACAGCCAATAAAATGTTCACCTATTCACAGGAGCATATAGAAGTCTCGCATCAATTCTGTTGGAAGTGATGATTCCAGTTCACAATTTCGCCCAGTGTTGAGATAGTTATTGGTAGAGAAATTCTAGTTTAGCTTGACGATGGTACTAGAAACCTGAGTGGTGGACTTATTGGGAGAGGCACTATATTTTCACTCGATGGTAACTCTATAAGCCTGAGAGTTCACGTACTAGGAAATATGCTGTAGTTTTGATTCATCATGACTGCAAGAGTAGGACTTTCTGGGAGAGGAGCTCCAATTTTGCTGTGCCATGACAAGAGGCACTCATGTTTCGCTTGATTGTTTCACTAGAAGCCAGAGAGCTTGACTTACTTGTGGGAAGCCATCTACATTCGCTTGACCGTGACACAATAATTCCGAGAGTTGGACTTCCTGGGAGATGTGTTATAGATTGTTTTGATGGTGGTACGTAATGCCTGAGAATTAGACTTAGTCAGAGAGGTGCTCTAGTTACACATGACTGTGGCACTAGAAACCTGAGAGCTGGTATTAGTGGGAGAGGTGCTATAGTTTCACATGATGGTGGTACTAGAAGCCTGAGAGTTGGTCTTACTGAGAGGGGTGATCTAGTTTCACTTAATGGTGGCACTAGAAATGTGAATGTTGGACTTAACTTGGGAGGTTCTCTAGTTTTGCTTGACCTAGACACTAGAAGCTTACTGGGAGAGAGGCTTTAGTTTAGATTGACATTGGCACTATAAGTCTGAGAGTTGGAATTCTTGGAAGAGGCGCTCTAGTATTGCTTGAAATTATAAAAATCCTTGGTTTCGCTTAACGGTGGTACGAGAAGCCATCAAGTTGTACCGACTGGGAGAGGTGCGATGCTTTGTCTTCACCAGTCATTCCGTAACCACAGCCCATGTGGTGCAATTTGACCGAGGAAGGACTCAGACAGACCACCCTACGCACAGACGACAGACTTCTATACAGCCTTCACAGATGAATGAAGCATCCTGGGGCTTGATCTCAAGGAGAACATTCAGATACTCAAACTTGCACTAGATTCAACACCTCAATCCTACTCTACAATATTCTTCTTAACAGTTATGTATATGCAACCACTGCTATGACATACTCATTAGGTGCTGCAATAAAAGAGAGAGAAAAAGCGACAATGGTCACTCTTTGACATTTGATTGTGTTTCAGGAGATTTGCCTCTTCTGCTGTAACATACTTTTACAAATAGACGTCGGACATGTGTTCTAATAAACTGTGTGGTAAACAATGCAAAGACCTTCGTCGTGTTACGTCTTGAAAAGTCATGTCCTTCTCATGATTTGTGTCAAGCTTTTTATGTGTGAGTAACAGTTTACTTATGGACGGGAACATTTCGATAGTTCGGTGGTATATTGACCTCCGCAATTCTGTATACATTTCAGAGTAAACTTTTTTCCTTGTCTGCCATTACACTAGGTGGCAATTTTTTACCTCGGAACAAAAATCACCATATTATGTCGATGTTTCCTTGCAGGTGCACCATTAACTCAAAAATTCTTCAAGGAGTGTCTAATAAACTCTGATCCAATTGCATAAGAAGCTTAAATATAAATAAGTTTGAAATACACTTTCTTCTGGAGTGGATTCGAAATTTTTCCAGTTCCTAAAAATTGTCGTGTGGCCCGGTGAAACAGGAAAATGGCTTTAGATGACTGCGCATCATAGGCTTGTTTTTACAGCAGACAACGGGATGCGGCATCTTGAGGGCTACGCCTATGGGCGGGCGGTTCGAGACGGAATCCCGAGATTTCTCGAGACCAGTGCAAAACCCATGTGTCTCGATATATCTCGATAGATCTCGAGAGCTCCGCGCAAGTGCGCATCTTGCGGTGTGCGAGGTGTACGGCTTAGAAAAATGGGAAGTACGTCAACGCCCGGAAGTCAACCACTGTCCTCTGCGACGCCGCGCGCGGTGCATGTCTGTGAACGATTACGCTGCTCGTTTGCAGGGAGATTGTATTACACAAAATCTGCGAAGGTTACGCGTCCTGCCCGGCGAGTACAGGTGTGAGTAAGGGTATCGTATGCACGTTGTTACCGGCCGCGGTGAGTACAGGTGTGAGAAAGGGTAATGTATGCACGTTGTTACCGGCCGCGGTGAGTACAGGTGTGAGTAAGGGTATCGTATGCACATTGTTACCGGCCGTGGTGAGTACAGGTGTGAGTAAGGGTATCGTATGCACGTTGTTACCGGCCGCGGTGAGTACAGGTGTGAGTAAGGTTATCGTATGCATGGTGTTACCGGCCGCGGTGAGTACAGGTGTGAGTAAGGGTATCGTATGCACGTTGTTACCGGCCGCGGTGAGAACAGGTGTGAGTAAGGGTAACATATGCATGTTGTTACTGGCCACGGTGAGTACAGGAGTGAGTAAGGGAAATGTATGCACGTTGTTACCAGCTGTGGTGAGTACAGGTGCAAGTAAAGGTATCGTGGGCACATTGCTACCGGCCGTGGTGAGTACAGGTGTGAGTAAGGGTATCGTATGCACATTGTTACCGGCCGTGGTGAGTACAGGTGTGAGTAAGGGTATCGTATGCACGTTGTTACCGGCCGCGGTGAGAACAGGTGTGAGTAAGGGTAACATATGCATGTTGTTACTGGCCACGGTGAGTACAGGAGTGAGTAAGGGAAATGTATGCACGTTGTTACCAGCTGTGGTGAGTACAGGTGCAAGTAAAGGTATCGTGGGCACATTGCTACCGGCCGTGGTGAGTACAGGTGTGAGTAAGGGTATCGTATGCACATTGTTACCGGCCGTGGTGAATACAGGTGTGAGTAAGGGTATCGTATGCACGTTGTTACCGGCCGCGGTGAGTACAGGTGTGAGTAAGGGTATCGTATGCACGTTGTTACCGGCCGCGGTGAGTACAGGTGTGAGTAAGGGTATCGTATGCACGTTGTTACCGGCCGCGGTGAGTACAGGTGTGAGTAAGGGTATCGTATGCACGTTGTTACCGGCCGCGGTGAGTACAGGTGTGAGTAAGGGTATCGTATGCACGTTGTTACCGGCCGCGGTGAGTACAGGTGTGAGTAAGGGTATCGTATGCACGTTGTTACCGGCCGCGGTGAGTACAGGTGTGAGTAAGGGTATCGTATGCACGTTGTTACCGGCCGCGGTGAGTACAGGTGTGAGTAAGGGTATCGTATGCACGTTGTTACCGGCCGCGGTGAGTACAGGTGTGAGTAAGGGTATCGTATGCACGTTGTTACCGGCCGCGGTGAGTACAGGTGTGAGTAAGGGTATCGTATGCACGTTGTTACCGGCCGCGGTGAGTACAGGTGTGAGTAAGGGTATCGTATGCACGTTGTTACCGGCCGCGGTGAGTACAGGTGTGAGTAAGGGTATCGTATGCACGTTGTTACCGGCCGCGGTGAGTACAGGTGTGAGTAAGGGTATCGTATGCACGTTGTTACCGGCCGCGGTGAGTACAGGTGTGAGTAAGGGTATCGTATGCACGTTGTTACCGGCCGCGGTGAGTACAGGTGTGAGTAAGGGTATCGTATGCACGTTGTTACCGGCCGCGGTGAGTACAGGTGTGAGTAAGGGTATCGTATGCACGTTGTTACCGGCCGCGGTGAGTACAGGTGTGAGTAAGGGTATCGTATGCACGTTGTTACCGGCCGCGGTGAGTACAGGTGTGAGTAAGGGTATCGTATGCACGTTGTTACCGGCCGCGGTGAGTACAGGTGTGAGTAAGGGTATCGTATGCACGTTGTTACCGGCCGCGGTGAGTACAGGTGTGAGTAAGGGTATCGTATGCACGTTGTTACCGGCCGCGGTGAGTACAGGTGTGAGTAAGGGTATCGTATGCACGTTGTTACCGGCCGCGGTGAGTACAGGTGTGAGTAAGGGTATCGTATGCACGTTGTTACCGGCCGCGGTGAGTACAGGTGTGAGTAAGGGTATCGTATGCACGTTGTTACCGGCCGTGGTGAGTACAGGTGTGAGTAAGGGTATCGTATGCACATTGTTACCGGCCGTGGTGAGTACAGGTGTGAGTAAGGGTATCGTATGCACGTTGTTACCGGCCGTGGTGAGTACAGGTGTGAGTAAGGGTATCGTATGCACGTTGTTACCGGCCGCGGTAAGTACAGGTGAGAGTAAGGGTGTCGTATGCACGTTGTTACCGAACACGGTGAGTACAGGTGTGAGTAAGGGTATCGTATGCACGGTGTTACCGGACGCGGTGAGTACAGGTGTGAACAAGGGTATCGTATGCACGTTGTTACCGGCGGCGGTGAGTACAGGTGTGAGTAAGGGTATCTTATGCACGTTGTTACCGGCCGCGGTGAGTAGAGCTGTGAGTAAAGGTATCGTATGCACGTTGCTACCGGCCTCGGTGAGTACAGGTGTGAGTAAGGGTATCGTATGCGCGTTCTTACCGGCCGCAGTGAGTACAGGTGTGAGAAAGGGTATCGTATGCATGTTGTTACCGGCCGCGGTGAGTACAGGTGAGAGTAAGGGTATCGTATGCACATTGTTACCGGCCGTGGTGAGTTCAGGTGTGAGTAAGGGTATCGTATGCACATTGTTACTGGCCGTGGTGAGTACAGGTGTGAGTAAGGATATCGTATGCACATTGATACCGGCCGCGGTGTACAGGTGTGAGTAAGGGTATCGTATGCACGTTGTTACCGGCCGCAGTGAGTACAGGTGTGAGTAAGGGTATCGTATGCATGTTGTTACCGGCCGCGGTGAGTACAGGTGAGAGTAAGGGTATCGTATGCACATTGTTACCGGCCGTGGTGAGTTCAGGTGTGAGTAAGGGTATCGTATGCACATTGTTACTGGCCGTGGTGAGTACAGGTGTGAGTAAGGATATCGTATGCACATTGATACCGGCCGCGGTGTACAGGTGTGAGTAAGGGTATCGTATGCACGTTGTTACCGGCGGCGGTGAGTACAGGTGTGAGTAATGGTATCGTATGCACGATGTAACCGGCCGCGGTGAGCACAGGTGTGAGTATGGGTATCGTATGCACGTTGTTACTGGCCGCGGTGAGTACAGGTGTGAGGAAGGGTATCGTATGCACGTTGTTACCGGCCGCGGTGAGTACAGGTGTGAGTAAGGGTATCGTATGCACGTTGTTACCGGCCGCGGTGAGTACAGGTGTGAGTAAGGGTATCGTATGCACGATGTTACCGGCCGCGGTGAGCACAGGTGTGAGTATGGGTATCGTATGCACGTTGTTACTGGCCGCGGTGAGTACAGGTGTGAGGAAGGGTATCGTATGCACGTTGTTACTGGCCGCGGTGAGTACAGGTGTGAGTAAGGGTATCGTATGCGCACGTTGTTACCGGCCGTGGTGAGTACAGGTGTGAGTAAGGTTATCGTATGCACATTGTTACTGGACGCGGTGAGTACAGGTGTGAGTTAGGGTATCGTATGCACATTGTTACCTGCCACGGTGAGTACAGGTGTGAGTAAGGGTATCGTATGCACATTGTTACCGGCCGTAGTGAGTACAGGTGTGAGTAAGGGTATTTTATGCTNTAGTGAGTACAGGTGTGAGTAAGGGTATTTTATGCTCGTTGTTACTGGACGCGGTGAGTTATGGCGTGAGTAAGGTTATCGTATGCACATTGTTACCGGCCGCGGTGAGTACAGGTGTGAGTAAGGGTACCTTATGCAAATATTTACTGGCCGAGGTGAATACAGGTGTGAGTAAGGGTATCGTATACACGTTGTTACCGGCCGCGGTGAGTACAGGTGTGAGTAAGGGAATCGTATTCACATTGTTACCGGCCGCGGTGAGTACAGGTGTGAGTAAGGGTACCTTATGCACGTGGTTACTGTCCGAGGTGAGTACAGGTGTGAGTAAGTGTATCGTATGCACATTGTTACCGGCCACAGTGAGTACAGGCGTGAGTAAGGGTACCGTATGCACATTGTTTCTCACCGCGGTAACAATCACGCATTTTAATACTATAGTGTTATGCTGGAGGAAACAATTTCAGACGATGAAACGCTGCCTTCGCGATACTGTCAGGCGCTGCGGCATACGAGTGTGAAAACTGTAAATTGGTATAATAACGCACGTGATAAATTTCAGACGTTTTCGCCATCTAAACGGAAGTCGTGTACTTGGGAATACTTTGAAGAAGTAACAAATGTTGCTAACATTTTAGCAGTTACACGTGATCGATGCATTAAGTGAATGGGTTATAGTGCTAATTGCACGAAGGCCTCCCGTGCGAAGGGGTGACTTTTGCTCTTGGGGGTGACTTTTGCTCTTGGGGATGACCTTTGCTCTTGGGGGTGACTTTTGCCCTTGGGGTTGACTTTTGCTCTTGGGGGTGATTTTTGCTCTTAGGGGTGACTTTTGCTCTTGGGGGTGACTTTAGCCAAAATTTAGGAGAGCCTATTTACTTTTTTTTAACTGTTAGAAACCAATGTGGTTTAGTTATCAGAGAGCAGCTAGAGGACAAAAATTTTGCTTTTAATAATTACAAAAGTATATTAACCTATTCAATACTAGGGCCACAGTCACCTTTAAAGTCCAAAGTCACTCCGCCTTACGGTAAAGAAGAAAGATACAAAATGGCTTAAAAGTATCTCATAAGTAAGTCACTCATAATTGCTCACTAAACCTCGAGTAGCTTATCTATAGAATTTTATAAGGCGTAACAGTGGGATATCTAGTTATTTGGCTCAACTTTTTAAGCATTTCAAAAAGGTTCAGGTAGTTTTGACCTAGCACAGCGACTTTCACAATGACATTAGTATTCGATTCATAACTCTCTCTCACACCCGATTTTTCGCACGTGCAAAACGGGCCGCTATCTGGCAAAGTTTCTCGCGGTGCTCCCATTTCCCTCGATTTCGCATTCCGGAGTTGCCCCATCTCAATCTCATTTTACTGGCAATATGCGCCGAAGCCCTTTTTTTTTATATAAAGCGTCCTATGAAACTGTCAGCTGGTTCACGTGTTCATATTTTTTGTGCGTGCGTTTAGAAGAAAATAAAATTTGTTATACGCTAAGAAGCGTGGTTAAATGTAGCTATTACGTTTTTATGAGGCACTTAAGCGAGAGAGAGCTAAGGGCGGCATCGCAGGTTGCATTAAGTGCCCAATCTACTTTATGTGGAAGAAGGAAAATTGGCGTGCAGTCGGTTTGACACGCAACTTGCGGCCAATACACTTTCTGCTGTAACCGTGCCATTAAATGGCATAACAGTAAATGTGAAATATTGCCTCGCGCCCCATTATAATTTCAAAATTCTTGAATAAAACGATAGAGTGTGTGGAAAGTATTCTAGACACGCCCCTTATAGACGTTCTCACGCCTGCAGAGTGTTCACTTAAAGTATGAAATTTAAAAAAAAACGGAATTTTAAAGAACACTGATAATTTTCTTAAATTTTCTTCGTTGCATGAATTGAGCCAATATTTGTTTTTTTTTTTTAACTAAACATTAGTAAATCATTAAGTGTATATGTACAATTAGCTCAAATACTACGTCTTTAATATTTGTAACATAAAATATCACGTACCTAATTACCAAAAGAGGTATTTTTTTTTTGTTTTGTTTTTGTAAATTACTTTGTCAGGAATACATTTGCATTTGCGGGACTGAACTATTTTTAATTATCCGACTTAGTCCGACATCGTCATATAATGCCGTTTCTGATAAGTAACTTTTCTGTTAGTTTGCTCTAATTTGACAGTGCGTTTTAAAATAACCTACTTATGGTCTAGTGTGGTGTGGAACAAACATTTCTCACAGCTCGCAAATGCCTGATAAATATGCATGCGTAACGTTTGATGTGACGAAACTCTGCCTGTGTCATGACAAGCGTATAAAACAGTAGTTCCCTCGCCTTATTCCACGGAGTTGGTAATACTGCTTTGTCATCGTGATTCCAGTGATGATGGGAAACGTGATCGTGTATTCAGTGACGTATTAGTTGAGGCGATGACAGAATTGATAGACTAGTCCCAGAAAATTCCTCCAAGCACCTTCACTTTGACGCGTCAAAGACTTTCAATAATTTCAGGTGGGGAAACGCTGGGAATTTCTTGATTGTTCTGCATTTCAGAGAGATCATTACCGTTGACATTTTCAGCACGTTTCTCCAGTAAACATTCGCCGATTGATAAATAAGAGTTCCTTTGTTATATAACCTATTTCGGCGATGTGGTTATTTCTGCTTTCGGCATTGTGGTTTTCGGCGTTACTGTACGTTCGGCGTTGTGGCATTTCAGCGTAGTGGTTACGATGCCATAATAACTCACAGATTGACAAGTACTAAAGCAGTTGGATGCTCACTAACTTACATGTTTAGTGAGAAGATATTTATTAGCTTCCAAAGTAATATTTAGCTGCAAACAAACAATTGCGTTCGTGTTGTCTAAGTGTTCGCTGCGACTGGAAAATGGCATCCGCTATGTTCTGCAAATGAGCGCTGGCGTATTGGAAGTTATCACCTTCTGTCTGGCCACGACGCAAACCTTGTCCGTGTTAGTCTCCTTGCATCAGGTGACGAACGATTTACAAGAGAAATATTATTAAAGAATTCGGAATGCATTACAAGATCCCTTTATTCCCTAGTGAGTAAATTTCACGCAAAAACAATGGACACTCACGATAAACGAGCAGTCTTTATACATTTCGTTCATAACTAATCGTCTAACCTTACCTAACACAACTTGCATTTATACATATCGTTCTTCAATGCCTATATGTATATATATATATATATATGTGTGTGTGCGTGTGTGTGTGTGTGTGTGTGTGTGTGTGTCAGAATTCGTCCTTAAATGTTTTAAGTGCTTTTTTGTTACTATAATCACTCATTTCTGGCCAACAACTTCTGTCATACTCAGGTTAGTTACAAAGACAGTTACCTACTTAAAGTAACTCTTTATTTTAACATTTAAGGAAAATCCTCTTACGCTACCTGTTAAGGTTGTTAACAATACAGTATATTGAACTATGCTTTTTCTTTTCTTCTGTGTACGTCACAATTCCTTAGTTAATGCGCAATTGTTTAATTGTAAACCCGCCCTAGTAGCGGGATGTGTCTGGTTATCCAGTGGCGTAAGTGTCTCGTTCCAGTTACGCCCCGTGTCCCACCCCACTAGTTCTTCCTTAGTGTGGTTTTCCAAACTTAATTTCAGTGTATAAACCTTAAGGCAGTCGCCTAACTCAAGCTATTTTCCCGTTAGCGGATATAAAACATCGGACGCCCCGTCAAGCACTCCATCGCCTCTAAGCGCAAGGCTGTGGATCGCATGCAGTGTTGTCGTGTTACTCTCACCTACAGGACGCAGAGAAGATGGCCCTATGATTGTATTGGTGGATAGTCTATATCGAAGTTCAGTATAGTCTCACATCGTAGTTCCACTCGTTCCTAATTACCGTGTTCGAAGATAAAGCAGTCTGCAAAAGCCGTTTTCAACTACGTTGGAGAGTTGCAAAATAACATCTACAGCATGTGCGATATCTTCAAATAACTATTCTGTCTTCATCTTTGGTATGTTTTATTTTCGTGGGTGAACGTTTAAAAATTTTCTTTGCAAAACGCGTTTTTCAAAAATGTCGAAACACAGTACAATCCCCAGGTAAGCAATAGCGTAAATATACGCCTGCCCGATTAAAGTTGTAACCTTTAGATCGAGTCATGTTAGAACTTTTTTAAGTTAGTCGTTGAAACAATTATTTTTTTTCGAATATATAGAAACTGAATACAAAAAAAAACATGTCGTTCTTACAAAATTGATTCGTGATCACAAACGCCTACGTTCGGTAAATCTTAACACTTTCTGGCATTTGCCAGAATTTAGCTAAGGTTGTGTTATTTTAGAGCATATTTGTTTTTTACGCGTGACACATACTGCAGGTCATTGGTGCATTAAAGAGTAATAGTTTAGTTGCAATGCATCCTGTAATATGTTACAATTAGAAATATTTCTGTGTTGCTACCCAATCAAGACGATGTCTTGAAGATCCATTCACTCTAATTTTATTAGGGTATAAAATACTGTAAATGTGACAAAATGTGAGCCAATAGGAATTCGGCAAAGAGTAAATGAAGAGGGCGACATAATTAGCGATTCTGTAATGGCGGACGTAAACGACTCTATATTGTTTGTCTAGAATACTAGTCAACTGATTGCATTGAACTGAACTGTCAACCTTTCGAGTCAGGGGAATGGCTTTAACGTAAAGTTCCGCAATAAACGAACAACGTTTCTTTTGCTTGATATCTTCACTAGCAATATCTTTATAAGACCATAAATAACGACCTAAAAATCAAATGGTGTTTCCCATATGCAAGTGATATCCTTTATTAGGCACGATTATGCTGCAGAGTATAAGTGACGATCGGAAATTCACTTATCACTCAAAACAAGGTGGCCGTATGCTATACGGGCACCTATTATTTTTTTCTCATCTACACTCGCCTTTTAAAGGTTATTCGTTAAACAAGTAAGAAGTTAGCATGCGGTAAGAAATAGGCACTCCGAATAGATCAAGTGGCCAAAATAAACTGCTGCGTCTCAAATTACCAAACGGAGCATAGTGTGCATGTGAGCATTAACCACTAGAATCTGTAACATAACTGGTGCACTTAAAAACGGCCACACTTCCAAACTCAGCGTAACAATGACATACATTTGTCGGCACAACTTGCGATATCCGTGTAGACAAGTGAAATAAGGACATAGCGAAAGGAAACTGCAACAGCCAATCAAATGCCATTCCCTCTACTGCAGCATATACACGTTTCCCATCTAGTATGTTGGAGGCGATTATGTCACTACAAAATGTTCACCAGTATTGAAAGTTTCGATGTGCAATACACTTTTCTGCATTAACAGAAAACTGCAGAATTCTCGGAACTGATCGGCGACTAGGTGTGTTTTAACTCTTTCGGATATATACAGTCGTGAGTATAAAAGAATACCGCAAATTTGAAGGTATATAATATCATAACCAAACAACCTACAACCTTCATTGACCAATCAAATGAACCGTGGAACCATGAAGTTTGTTTACCACACATTTATAAATGTTTAATGTGACCACCATGAGCGGCCCGAACGACATCTATGCTATAATAACACTCGTTCCACGCTCTTGTCAGCATGTCCGGTGTTACGGTTTGGATGGCGTCCGTAACTCTCGGTTTGAAGTGGTGAGGGGATAGCGAGCTCGCATTTGACAGGTCAATGTAAAGGGGATGGTTTGATGTTACCTTTATGGTGCGCCATCCCATTGGTACCTAGCTGTTCGCGGATACCTGAACGAGATGTTGCCGCAACGCTGGAATGGTCGAGGAGCAGCTGGTGACCATGCTCTTCATCACTGGCCCCCAAGAAGCCCGGATCTTTCTATGGGGTATATAAAGGATCAAGTGTTTCGTCCACCGTTGCCGGCTAACATTGACGACCTCAAAACGAGAAATACGGATGCCATCCAAACCGTAACACCGGACATGCTGACAAGAGCGTGGAACGAGTGTTATTATCGCATAGATGTCGTTCGGGTCGCTCGTGGTGGTCACATTGAACAATTTTGAATGTAAAGCAAACAAACTTCACTGTTCCACGGTTCATTTGATCGGTCAATCAAGGTTGTTGGTTGTTTGGTTTTGATATTATAGACCTTCAAATTTGCGGTATTCTTTTATACTCATCCTGTACATTTAAAAGTAATTTTATGTGTTGCAACGGATGCATGGTTTGTATAGAACTGTACCCCTACCAGCATAACGCTCAGTAATATGTCGGGAACAATATAAATGGCTTTTTGTTAGATGTTACTGGCGCGGGTGTTTATGAGACTGCGAAATTCACTCTATACTAAAAATGACGTCTTGCACCTCCTGAAGAACTTCCGTTATCGGTCGTCGTTTTCTGCTGTGTACAGATTACATCAGGGCTTCCCAAACTGTGGTTGGCGGACCCCCTAACCCTAACTAAGGGTCCGCGGCGAACTTCGTAAAAAATTAATACATTATTACAAAAATTAACGTAGAGTGAATAGATAAATTTAAAAAACTCAAATTCCAACCGCTCGTTGAAAAAGCGAAACGGGTTCTTCTTCCTTTTGCCACAACTTACTTATGCGAATCTGGATTTTCTATCTACGTAGCCACCAGAACTAAATACCGAAGCTGTCTAGATGCTGAACCTGACATCCGACTCCGGCTATCAACAATTAAACCAAATATTTCAATATTGTGCTAATTAAAACAGCCTCATTCTTCCCATTAATCACGCTGAATCTATGTTCAAATCATTAGGTTGAATTACTATTGTTCGATTTCCTACAATAGTTCTACCTACCTATCTATTCCGTTCTACTTAATTTGATTTTTGTGTTGTAAATAAAGTTGAGTTTTTAAATTTAATTTTTTTTTGTGATATTCCCCTCCACCACTAATAACAAGGCATGGCCTGGCAAATTTACCAAACTTTTATTTACCCAAACTGCAAAGTTAGTGTCTTATATCTAAATCTAAGTATTTGAGTAAGAGGGGTCCGCCGTAGATATTGTTCCGTGGAAGGGGTCCACAAGCCAAAAAGTTTAGGATCGACTGGATTACATCATGAAATCCACTTATTATAAAACTTCCAGTATATATTGCTACCCAGGAACTTCTGTATTCACGTAAGCCTCCCTCTCCTAAAGAAAAATAAACCATTAATCCATGATCAGGTATAACTAAAAGTAGGTGAACATGCAAAAATCTGACTGTCCTCTGTCATAACAGTTTGATTTCAATATCACTTTGCATATTCAAAAGAAAGAATAAGAGTCCTCAACGCGTACTGTAATGAACTACTCGTAGCTCAGACAGTAGAAGGATCGAGTGATTGTGGAGGACAGGCAGTTTGGTAACATCCTTCCAAACAATTTACCAGACAGTTTTACTACTTAGGGTTACAGTTTGATACCTGCCCAATGCTATGGTTTATAAGTAGGTATTGATTCTGCTCTCTGCGTAAGGCGCCAGGCCTAAATCTCTAATTCTAACACATATTACACTAGCAAATATCGGTCACTTAACACCAAGCAAACCTGCGGTAGACAATATATAACCATCGATAAACATTAATAACAACACTCAAACCTATTGGGAAACCACTGGTAAACAATTCGTAACTTCGGTAAACAAAACTGGTAAGCACTACTCGTAAACAATGCGTTACTTCGGTAAAAAGTAAAAGAACTCTTGATACACAGTGATAAACAACAAAGTAAACACTGGCAAACAATGCTATGATGAATTGAACATTGGTACAACGAGACAGATGTCCTGCATCTTTTGTTGCGGACTTGTGAGTGGTCTTATTGCTCGTGTTTGCACACATAACTACACTGTTATTGACCTCTCGATAACATGGCTGAATGCCTCCCAACACTTCGCACTTACGGTTTTGAAATTACTGAAATTAATCGTTTACTTTGCACTGGATAAACAAAATATTTTCTTGTTGCACTGTCACGCCTTTGTTGCTGTATGGGGGGGGGGGTGGTAAACACTTTACCTTGTGTTGAATGTCTTCTGGGCCCCTGGACTAGGCGGGGCCTGGAGAAGTTCCGTCGCTTGTTTATTTCCGGCTGGCTGGCTGGAAGAAGACCGCCTCACCTCTCCACGCACTGTGGACCTGGACAGCCTGCTGCCCCTTCCATCTCTCGTTCAGTTGACATCTCCGGGCTGCTGTCTCGTCCCGCAGATTGGTTGTATTCTCCGTGGTACTGCCTCGCCGTGCTGATGTTTGCTGGGTTCGACTCTCTGCCGATATAGCTCCACTTTCTTCCGTCTTCCTCTCACTTTCTCCGCGCCCGCTTCCTCTCGCGTAGTTGCCACTTCTCCTTCCGTCTTCCTTCGCCTCTTCCTTCTTCGCTCTCGGTCGCATGATACTTTGTTCGGTTTTTCTCGCGTTTCTCTCTCGCTTGCCTCTTCGCCTGTCTGCTTCACATGGGTATCCCCGAGCACGCTAGAGTTTCTGCTAGCGCTCTCCCGCCTCCTTCATCCCTCGTTCGCGTAACTCCGCCCTTCTCGGCGTCCGTTTTATCATGCTTAGTCTCCTTCACACACTGCTTCCCGTGCGCGCTAAGTTTCGCGGCGCTCAGGCCTCCTGGCTCTTATAACTGTGTGCGCCCTTACTCGTGCGCGCTATAGTTTATTTATCTTTGGGCACTTTCTGCGCGATTACACTGGGTTTATTTTGCATCTTGCTTTTCCCTTATCACGCAGTTTCTGTACCATGCAGTGAAACTATTTTTCCAGCCCTTTCTCTGCCGCTCATCCGAGTGGTCTTACGGCGGGCGGAAATACTGGCATACTCTTTTCGGGAAATGTCACTATTCGCCATCCAGGGAATTAGTAACATACTTTTTCCTACTTTTTCTTTCCCCGGCGCTCCGGTTACTGTAATTTGTCGGCGCGGTTTGTTTACCCGACCGCCTGACCCCACGTCACTCCCACCATCCAGTGAAAGTGGCCTCCTTTATTCGCTAGCTGAACTCGCTTCGCTGCTATGTCTTTCGCCCACTCCTCGTCTTCTTTTTCGCTCCTGCTCGCTAATTTCTGCCTCGCTAATTTCTGCACCTCGCTTCGTCTCTCGCTCCTTCGGTCTCTTCGATACTTCGCTTAACTCTCTTGGTTCTCCCGCCTTACTCTCTCCTCCGTCCGTCTCTCTCTCCGCGTTCGCTTCCGGCCCTCCCTCGTTCTCGCGCCGTACCTCTTGTACCTCCTCTGCTCCCGGGTTCGATTCTCCATCGGTGTTCACCTGTAGGGGGCGTCTTAGATCTTCTGCGGCAACATGTGGTGGAAGGGGGGCGTCCCTCGTCTGTAGGTGGCTGGACGCCACCCGTCGGTGCTGTTGGCGCGTCTCCCTCTGGTACCTCTTCTGCTCCATTTGCCGGATAATCGTGCCCGCTTCCTGATTAGGTACAGGGAATGCTTCCTTCCACCGGGAGAATTGGTCGGTTACGACGAGCAGGTACGAGCAGGTATCGTTTTCCCCTGGGTATCCTAGGATAGGGGCCCATAATGTCCGTGGCGATGTGTGTCCACAGAGCCTTAGGTCGTCTGGGCGTATACTGCGTCTTCGGCACCGGGTATGCCTTGTTCGCACAGCACATTCGGCACCTGGCGACGTACTCCCTGACTTCTCGTCCGACTCCGTGCCAGGAGTATCGGGAGGTCAGGGCCCTTAATGTTTCCTGGTACCCGGGATGTCCTGCGTGGGGACGATCGTGATGGTGCTCGCAGAGGCTGGGTCGTAATTCTTTGGGGACCCAGACCTTCCACTGATAGGGTTCGTGGGTGGGCCCTTGCCCAGACTACGCCGCCTCTTACTTCATAGTGGTCGGGGTGTCACTCCATTAGCCCTCGTAGTGCGGGATAGGCCTGCTGTAGGTCTTGTAGCAGCCCTTTGTTCTCGCGCAAACTTAATTAGCTGTAGGTTCACCTCCCTGTCGGATATGGCTCTTGGCCCTTCCGTGTCCACGGGAGCCTCCCAGTTTACAGCCATTCTGTTCCGCCTGCCCAGGTATAATCGCTTTTGCCCGCAGTCTATTATACAGCCTTAGCTCGACAGCCATGGTTGCCCGAGGATTACTTCTTCCGCTAACTGTGGGGCACAGAAGAACTCCGTTGCTACTGTTCCTACCCCTGTGTATACTGGCAAGGTGATTTTTCCCTCTATTATCAGTCGGGACTCCGTCTAGACCACTTGGACGCGTCGGGCGTCCTTCTGCATTGCTTTCTTTTGTTCTGTTGTCAGCAGCTGGCTTCTGATAAAGTTGCTGGCTGCGGCTGTGTCTAAGACCGCCTTAACAGGGTGGCTGTTAATCCCGGCTTCTATCCGAAGGGCTTGCGTGCCTGATTCCGGGTCGCAGACAGTGCATATTTGCCTCACCCTTCCATTTATGCCGGGGACGCAGGGTGGCTCGGGGCCCCGGCGGGGGCATTTCCCAACTCTCGCCTCTGGTGAGTGGCCTTCCCTGTCCCAAGGGGGGAGTTCCAGGTGGCCTTTTCCTTTTCGGTGGCTATCCGGGCTTTTATGGTTGGGCAATCGTGGTGGAGGTGCCTCTCGGGACAGTACCAGCATTGGGGTGGGCTCTTCCTTTCGTTTTTGTCGGGTAGGTTTATTGTTTGCTCTGGGAGGACAGCAGGAGGGCGCGTGGGGAGGTGGGTCCCGACCCTTTCTGCGTGCATTTCCTGGTAATCGATCCCCGCCTCTCTTGCCCTTTCTACGAGTTCCCGGGGATGTTACCCGGGGATGGCGCAGGACACTCCGTAGGGCCGGTATTAATATCCTCGTAGTTATACAAACTCCCTCTGCTTCTGTTCCTTCTGGCGCGATGCGCGCGTACATTTGCGCCTTCCTCCTAATAAAGATTTCTACTTCTTCCTCGTTCTGTTGTCGCTGGGTGTAGAACTCGGTTCGTAGCCCAGTTATAACCTCTTCTCCTGCGAACTTCCTGCTCAGTCGTACAGCGAATTGTTCCCATGTCGTTATGAACTCCCCATACCTGTCCCACCAGCTGAGGGCAGCTTGTTTCAATTGTTCACGTGCCTTCTGCACCCACCGCTTCCTCGGAACACCACCGGTCCGGAACTCGTGTTCGCAATTCTGTACGAATTGTTCGGGATCTTCGTGGGGTCTTCCTGCGAATTCCGGCAGGACCATTTCCTCCACCATCCCTTGTCCTCCCTCTGCCCGGGTGCCCCGGGTTTGGTCCGCGTTCGAAGGGAGCTCCCGGTATGTGCGTTTTTGGCATACCCCGCACTGGTATAACCAGCCTCTCGTGCCCTCGGCCCCCTCGGGCCACCCTATACATAGGTTGTGGAATACCTGTGTACAGGTAGCGCACCGAGTCAGGTGCGTGTTGTGCCCCGGGCAATTCAGGAGGTCGCACTGTGTCTGCGGCTCCTGACAATCAAGGCACTGGTACCCCATTCCTTGCGTCGGCCGGGAAACATCTGGCCAGCCGATACATTGGTTGCATTGCCGCCGCGGGCAATTGCGGCACTGTACTATGTGTAGTCCCGTGCCTTGGCATCGCAGGGCTCTGCACTGCTCCCTCGTTTCCCCCCTGCTTTAGATATGCGTTTGTGTGTTATTTGGGGATGTCTCTGTCCTTATCTCGTCACCTTCTTCCTGGCTCTCCGCTCGCCCTCTTTCTTCTAAACTCCAAGCACGCCTGCGGCCTGCCATTCTTGTCTGGTTTATTACCTCGTTCCCTTCTCGGTTCTACTGTCGTCAGAGGGCACCACGGGTTTAATTTTGTGTCTACCCGAAGTCGTGAATATGCTAGCTGCTCAGTCGGGGCGAGATCTCTTTTCTCCCGGGTACTTAGACTGTTCTTGCCTCCGTCTATACAGACTTCAGCGTGCCCCTTAGTTGGACGCCAAAAATTGATACCTGCCCAATGCTATGGTTTATAAGTAGGTATTGATTCTGCTCTCTGTGTAAGGCGCCAGCAGTTGATGCTAGCCCTCAGTGTTAGGGCGTAGGAATATGTTGACGCTACTATCACTAGGTCCAATTTACCAAATAAATTCACCTTCTTTGCGAGTTAACATATGACAGTTTTATTTTCGCTTAACAGGTTAACTTCTACATGAACACACGAGACAACTCTCCCCTCCTCCTAGCTATGTAGGCTACGTAAGGCTTGACGCGGCGATTTGCATCGTGGGGAGCAAGGTTCGTCACACTTCCTGCATGTCTCTACTTAGCTTGTCTCGAGGCGATGGTCCATCCTCCAGCTGGCGACCTCGGGACCGCTCCGGCACTTGGTGGGCGTCTCGACGCCTGGGCTGCGACTGTTCCTCGCCGACTGGTGTTGACGTCTCGATGTCTTCTCTCGGACTCCTCCCGGATCCACTCCGCACTCCTCACTTGACGACGGCCGACTGCCCCGTTCCTTCCTCTCTCTCATGGTTTTGTATGCTCGTTTGCCATATTAAACTTGCATCCCCTCTGCATGTGGCCATGCTGACCGCCACGTCCCCTGAGTCGTAAAACACGTGTTCGGTGCTCTGGCTACCCGCACGTGGTCCGGCGTCGTCCCTCGCTTCTAGCATAGACGTTTATTGTTCTGCACTGCACGTGCTGAAACCCTTGGTGGTTCTTTGGTCGGCGCACGTGTTTCTTCC
Organism: Clitarchus hookeri; assembly: GCA_002778355.1. Classification (NCBI taxonomy): domain Eukaryota; kingdom Metazoa; phylum Arthropoda; class Insecta; order Phasmatodea; family Phasmatidae; genus Clitarchus; species Clitarchus hookeri. The sequence continues at coordinate 218,065 of NQII01004500.1, forward strand.
GCTCCCTCCAGTCTTTGGTCGGCGCATGTGTTTCTTCCCCTGCTCCGGATATCGCCTGCACGTGCTGGAACACTTGGTAGCTCCCTTGTAACTGCGAGACGCCGCTGCGGCTTCCTGGCATCGTTCTCCTTGCACGCTCGCCAGAAGCTCTCATCATTTATTGCGGCAGCCGGCTCGGGGGAGATGCAGCTGCCAGACGCAGCTGCGAGTTCCGGCAGAGTGTGCCTCCTGACGAACAAATATATTTCGGGATGCGGGGCGCATCAAGTTCATTTAATATTCTACATTTAGTTATAACGTTTACTAAATCGTTTGGGTAATCCAGGCTGTCAAAGAATATTGATAAAAAAGTTAAGCCCTTAACATGCGCATTAAATTTAAGTTTAAGGTGTTGCAAAAGAATAAATGTTTGGTGTGAACGGTACTTACGAGTTACTAATAACTAGAGACCTGAAAAATTCGCGGTTTCATTACAGGACAAGCTAGAATTTCAAAACCTCGTACATTTGTATTGCGTACGCTATTGGCCCACCTGTTAGTTTACACCTCAGGAACATCTCTGAGCATATTATAAACACACAATAAAATGCAGACCCAATCACCGTCTTCCGCTAATGAAGAAAGAAACCAATTAACAGTGATATTTGCATGATTTTACATACGACAGTAGAGTATAGCCTACAGGTCACTGAACTCGCAAATTTTTCAGGTCTCTACTAATAACAACTGGGAGTTTAGAACCTATGGAAAGGTATTCAGCAGATCCACGGCACAAGAAGCAACCAATTATAAGGTAGCTGGTTTGTCCGCAGCTAGCATCGCCCATAGCTAAGAACTGGAAAATTTCGCGAATTAATTCTAGAACAAGCTATGCGTCAAACACATGTATATTTCTGTTATGTTTACAATCGCGTTACAGTTTATTAGACACGCACAGGTTAGCTCTGAGCCAATAACAGACCTGCAAGGCAACAAGCACCGAATCCCATGCCAGCTGGTCTCAGGTAGAACTGGCTACACACTAGGGCAGCAGCCAATCAACACAAAGCTGAGGCTCGGGAATACATAGGACAGTAGAGTATAGCGTACAGGTTGTTTAAAACGCGACATTCGCCTGTTCCTAGCCAAAGCCTAAGGTGCTGTTTGTGTTGGTGATTGCTTGTGGATTTTCACATCACTAGCCATGATATCACCTATTCTGCAACATGTCAGATGTAAATGAGTATGTTTCAAATGCTATGTTCAGCGGTTGAAATGATATAGAAAGAAAATTGGTACAGGGATGTCGGGTTGAGTTGAGAGATTTGGGTGGCTCTTAACAACGAGGTTTTGAGAGCAGATTAGGCCGAAATGAGGTAAGTGTTGGCAACGCTGGAATAGAAGGCGGGAAAAACTGGATATCCCCGAGAAAAAAAAAACCCTCCTACCAGCGGCATCGTCCGACAAGATGGGAAGGTTGGGAGTAAGGAGTTGTTGTAGGCACGTTAGGAGTGAGGGTTACTGTAAGGTTGTGTAAGGAGTACAGAATCTTGTTGTTCCAGGCAGGTAAGATGTGATTGTTGTTGTTGTTCCAGGCAGGTAAGATGTGATTGTTGTTGTTCCAGGCATTTAAGATGTGATTATTGTTGTTGTTCCAGGCAGGTAAGATGTGATTGTTGTTGTTGTTGTTCCAGGCAGGTAAGATATGATTATTGTTGTTGCTGTTCCAGGCAGGTAAGAAGTGATTGTTGTTGTTGTACAAGACAGGTAAGATGTGATTGTTGTTGCAGGTAAGGGCCTGACGCAGCTGGACCTGTCGCAGAACTCACTGGGCATAGTACCGTCGAGCGCCTTCAGGAACCTGCACCACATGCTCATCCTCAACATGAACCACAACAAGGTGACGGCACTGCACAGCCGAGCCTTCGAAGGTCTCGACACTCTGGAGATACTCACTCTCTACGAGAACCGGCTCTCCTCCGTCGACTCGGACGCCTTCAAGGGACTCGAGAAGTAAGCATCTCTCCCTTCATCATGACCACTCCATCCTACGTCCACAACCACAACTGCCTTTGGTTACTGGCACCATTAGGTAAATGGCGGTGTCACACTTTCCCAAGGGACTCGAGAAGTAAGCAAATCTCCCTTCATCACGACCACTCCATCCTACGTCCACGACCACAGCTGCCTTTGGTTACTGGCGCCATTAGGTAAATGGCAGTGTCACACTTTTCCAAGGGACTCGAGAAGTTAGCAATGCTCCTCTTATCACGACCACTNCCATTAGGTAAATGGCAGTGTCACACTTTTCCAAGGGACTCGAGAAGTTAGCAATGCTCCTCTTATCACGACCACTCCACCCTACGTCCGCAACCACAACTGCCTTTGGTTACTGGCACCATTAGGTAAATGGTAGTGTCACACTTTTCCAAGGGACTCGAGAAGTTAGCAATGCTCCTCTTATCACGACCACTCCACCCTACGTCCGCAACCACAACTGCCTTTGGTTACTGGCACCATTAGGTAAATGGTGGTGTCACACTTTCCCAAGGGACTCGAGAAGTAAACAATTCTGCCTTCATCACGACCACTCCATCCTACGTCCACAACCACAACTGCCTTTGGTTACCGGCACCATTAGGTAACGGCGGTGTCACACTTTCCCAAGGGACTCGAGAAGTAAGCAATTCTCCCTTCATCACAACCACTCCATCCTACGTCCACAACCACAACTGCCTTTGGTTACTGGCACCATTAGTTAAATGGCGGTGTCACACTTTCCCAAGGGACTCGAGAAGTAAGCAATTCTCCCTTCATCACGACCACTCCATCCTACGTCCACAACCACATCTGCCTTTGGTTACTGGCACCATTAGTTAAATGGCGGTGTCACACTTTCTCAAGGGACTCGAGAAGTAAGTAACTCTCCCTTCATCACGACCACTCCATCCTACGTCCACAACCACAACTGCATTTGGTTACTGTCACCATTAGGTAAATGGCGGTGTCACACTTTCCCAAGGGACTCGAGAAGTAAGCAACTCTCCCTTCATCACGACCACTCCATCCTACGTCCACAACCACAACTGCATTTGGTTACTGTCACCATTAGGTAAATGGCGGTGTCACACTTTCCCAAGGGACTCGAGAAGTAAGCAACTCTCCCTTCATCACGACCACTCCCTCCTACGTCCACAACCACAACTGCCTTTGGCTATTGGCTCCATTAGTTAAATGGCGGTGTCACGCTTTCCCATTGGAATAAAATACACTTTTTGCAGAAACAAACAGGACATCTTCAAAAAATCTCAAGTATCAGCGAATCGGCAATAATAAATGAATCGCTAGTATCAGAACCGAGTCTTGTCAATTTAGCGACTCATGTATTGTTCATGTAAAAGCAGTCAACTAGGGTACTTCCTGTCTTCTTCTGCTGATGGCATACATCACTTGCCATTCTCGCGTTCTGAACTGATGTGTATAGATGATGGTTTATTGCAGGAAAAGTTGATTGTTTCGTATGACTCAAAGTACTGTACTTACATGCTCGACTGTTTTATTGCCTTATTTGTGGCCAGGCACTTTTCGAAACTGCTGTCCTATTTCATTAAACCAGTGATGAGTCCGATACTCGAAATAAGGACGTTTGTGGCTGGTCTTCAAATGTCTTGTCCGAGGCGAAACCCTAACCATCCAAGCATAAGATGTTAGACTAGCTGGAGTATAATCGAATATATGTTGGCCCAAAACTTTTTCTCGATTTTCTAATATCTCCGCTGATGTTAAACTGTTCTTTCAAGCTTGTATGTGAATTTATGAGAACAAATCCCCATATTGCAAAAAAAAAGTTCAGAAACGATTGAGCTGAAATTTAAGGGAGACACGCAAAGCGAAATGTAAGGATTGTACAGAGATGGAAATAATTTTTTTGTAAATGATGACGTGTTGGGTTAGTTCAATCATGGATATCTCCAACTTTTGTGAAGTCCTGATGAGGTTCTACTTTCAAGCTATTTCTCCGCCTCATGCAAAAAAAAAGTTTACCAAATCTCGAAAATGGCACCATAACGCCCCACATTCGTGCGCACTAAGTCTAATGATATTTTACATTAGAACTATCATTTATTAGGCACTCCCAACACACCTACATATATTTTTTCTGTTTTTATTCATATTATTTAGAAATTAAATACTATGGTTCACAGATATAACGTAAGTAAAAGTTTAACTAACCCAAAAGTAAGATACTTTTATGTTAACAGAAATATGAAACGCTTGTGGTACCCGGCATATTTGGGAAACTACCGAGCATTCCACACCTGGGGTAATTTTTCAAAGGTTTGACTCGAAAAGTGTGAAGATACCGCGAATAGATTGTGATATAGTGACACTGGTGACAGCTCTAGGTAACGTTGGGGCCGCGGTGGTGTAGTGGTTAGACTACTCGCCCCCCACTTAGGCGAACCTGGTTCGATTCCCGGCGGGGTCACTCCCGGATTTTCGCACTTTGCCGCTGGTCGGCGGGTTTTCTCAGAGGTCCCCCGTTTCCTCCGCACTTACATTCCAGTGCTGCTCCATACTCACCTCGCTTCGTCCTCATCGGCTTTCAAAACATCGATGTTAAGAGCCGCCCAAACTTCCCCACTCGTTTCACTCAATTAAGCACCGATAAGGGTGATACAAGGTGAAGATGAAGCAGTGGTGCAATATAAGAGCGGGGGAAATGAGAATGCTCCGAGAAAACCCACCGGCCATACGCAACGCGACGGGTACGTTTCACCCATACGGAAATACGGGTGACCCTGCCGGGAATCGAACCCCGCTTCACTTTTGTCGAGATGCGAGTAGTGTCGAGGTTCTCAGTGGTCCAAAGAGATGGGCAAGTGGCATCAGACGCACGTGACGACAACCAATAATGATACAATAATGATACAATAATGATACAATACTGTCTGGCATGTGCACAGCACGTTCAATCCTGGGAAATAATCAACTTTCTCCGCCATAAATTACCGTCGCTAATCATAAGTCACAAAACTGGCAACATTTTAGTTCAATTTTATTTGATAATCTTATTTGTTACGATGAAATGCGGGATATTCCAATACTTATTTTATGTTTGTTCGCTACAGTTTTTATTGACGTAAGGATGTCATATTCTAGTAAATCCTACAAACTATCTCCCCAGCAGGTAAAATGTGTACCACCTAGCTATCATACTGGGCATCGTTTAAACAGGTATTGTAATTAGTTCTCAAAACTCATGCTGAAATATCTTTCCCCGTTTTCTTTATCCCAAAAAATCAACTTCCGTTGTATACTTGTAGGCAATGATAAAAGTGCAATCAACGGTTTCAAAATTTCAATTCAAATTTTTTTCAATATTGTGAAAAACATTTTTTTAATGATTTCCCTATGCTTGGGCTTAGAAGTAGAGCTGAAATAAATTTAATTTCAAAGTTAAAACCAGTTTATTCGATTATAAAATTAGTTTTGAATAAGATGACACACAAGAGAAAATATTTCGAGACAAGATACAGTACAAAACACTTTAGGGTCGTCCAGCTTCTTTGATTGGCTAAACTATGTTCTGGCCCGTGTTAACCGTTTGCGCACAAATCACGAAGGTTCAGTGTCGCAGTTACTTAGTCGTGAGTGGCTTGGTCAAAGACGGACACGGCACCAGCAGCCAATGGAGGTATAACAACAGCCGAGGTGTGTATATAGTATTGAAGTCTACTGTGTGCTCCGATATTTACGCGAAAAGTCACTGCCCCTACACATAAGTGATGTACGAAGGTAATCAATCCCCTGAAATTAATTAGCTAGTGATTTCCAAACGATATTTCTTCGTGGGAATGACGCTTCGGTAAATGCGGCTTCTCTTATCTCTAATAGCAAAACCTTCTCCTAAATTATCTCTAAGATAACCGAGTTTCAATTCCAGCCGTCCGGCATTATAATTGAAATCATCGCTGTATTTAAGATTTATTTTTTTGGCATATAATAATCCTTCCCTTCACCTTTCTGGCAAGTCAAGAGGAATATTAAATACGCGGTGTATCTACGTGGTTCGCAACAGATGAAACATTTATTAATGGACACGTTCTTGTGTTTACATGTCGTAGTGATAAATCGTTTTCTCTTCGACTAGTTTGAACCACATATCCATACTTGGTGTTGGACATCTTGTAAGCTTAATTTACCCGCAAAAGAACTTAAATTTTAATTGAGTGCTCTTAGCATCAAGGTATTGAGAGCCGATGAGGATGAAGTGAGGTGAGAAAGGAGCAGCGCCGGAATGAAAGGGCGGGGGAAACGGGAGATTACCGAGAAAACCCGCCTACCAGCGGCATCGTCTGGCCCGATTCCCACTTGCGAAAATCTGGGAGTGGTCCAGCCGGGGATTGAACCCGGTTTTCCCTGGTGGGAGGCGAGCACTCTAACCGCTTAGCCACCGCGGCCCCAGTTTTTTTTGTCGAAAACAACTTATTTCTTACTATATTAAATCACATGTATATCATTTTCATCGTCTTGGTTGTATTTCAAGTTATAGCATGTACTTTAGATATTTTAATTTTTGCATTTTCCAATTCCTCTTAATTCCATTTTTTTTTAACCTAATAGTCATAAATATTCTGATAATATTGGCAAAATATACAGTATAAAAATATCATCCCAAATGCAATCTTTAATACGTGCAAAGTGGCTTAAATTTTGTACAGCATACAACAGATAATTTATTATTATTTATCAAATTATTTTTGTTTAATGGTTAAATTATAAAGAGGATGGACAAAATAATATGTACACCTGACATATACACATTATTTATTTATTTATAAAGTGTTGGACCACTATTTGCTTTTATAACAGCTGCAATTCTTCGCGGAATAGATTCGTAAAGTGACTGAATAGTTTCCAACGGAATGTTGTCCCATTCTTGTACCAAAACATCCGCCAATTGCTTCAATGATGTTGGAGATGGAAATCTGCGCCTCACTCTCAGCTCTAAAACTCACCATAACGGTTCAATTATGTTAAGGTCTGGCCAGGGAAGATGTTTGTTGATATTCTGATGCTCCTCAAACCAAGACTGAACCTTTTTGGCTGTGTGTATGGGCGCATTATCATCTTGGAATATGGTAGTGTTTGGCAGCAATATGCTAGACATAGTAAGAACTTCATCATTGAAGATGTCGCGATATTCATTTGCAGTAATCCGGCCAGTGATGTGAATGATAGGACCAGCTTAATACCACGTTATAGCCGCCTAAATCATAACGGAACCTCCCCCATGCTTGACTGTAGGAAGCAGGCACTCCGGATCATAGGCTTCTTTTGGGGTTCTCCATACATAAACCGGGCCGTTTGTAGGAAACAATGTAAACGATGATTCATCGGACCGTACCACATTCTTCCAATCATTAAGTGTCCAGGTTTTATGATCGTGGCGCCACTTCTATCGCAGCTTAGCGTTGACTTCCGTTATAAAGGGTTTCGCAATTGCAGCCCTTCCATGAATGTTAGCTTTGTGGAGCTCCCGCCGTACTGTTTTTGTTGAAACAGTATTACTCAAGTGAGTGTTGAGTTCTGCTGTCACTTTTGCCGCGGTAGTTTTATGTTGTCTGGCCACAATTCTTTTTAATGTTCGTCGGTCTCTGTCAGTTAACTTTGGGTTTTGCCCACTATTCCTCTTCGCCGATGATGTTTTGCCATGTTTTGTGTATGCTGTCATTACCGTGGATACTGTCGCTCGTGAAACGTTAACCAATTCAGCTGTTTTCGTCACAGACGCTCCCGCTAACAGAGCACCAACGATTTGCCCTCTTTCGAAGTCTGAGAGATCTCACATTTCACCGATCGCTTGTTTTAAACGTCGCGGAACAAAGCGTATAATAAATTGAAATATAACCTACAAGATTTGGCACGTAAACTGTGAAATACATACGCGTCGCATTGTTTACAAGGAAGCAGTGTTGCCAACATGCAACAAAATGTGCTATATTGCATGGTGTTCATATTATTTTGTCCATCCCTTGTAAATCGTTGAAGATTTATTATTTTTATTCTTGCATTTTTTGTTTCAAATATTGGTGAAAATTCTAAAATTCTCAGTTCCATTTAGATATTTATCGATAACAGTACGCTTAACTACGTGTGAAATAATATCGGTATTAAATAGTTTTATAACGAATTATTAAATCCTATGTATATAGTTATATATATAGGCTATTCACGGTAAAGTGAGCACTATTTGAAGCCCTCTCCTTTAGAATAATATTCAATAAATATATTTTATTGTAGCCTAAGATGTTAACATTCCAGTCCTGTGAAATATACACACTGTGTTTATTACTTACATAGGAATATTGCTGTTAGGAAAAATGTAACTAGTGCTTTAGAACTTTTCAGTTTGCCGCCGTGAACTGCGTGTGTGTGTGTGTGTGTATATATATATATATGTGTGTGTGTGTGTGTGTGTGTGTGTGTGTGTGTGTGTGTGTGTGTGTGTGTGTGTGTGTGTGTGTGTGAAATGGCCTTTCCACATTTCTATTCCAGATATTTTTCTTAGTACGATAATAAAAATGAAAGCTGTACTTCTAGCCTGCCGCGTGATCAAGTAGCGAATATTTGGTTTCGGATCTGCCGCAGTTAAGCTGCTAGCGGCTGATATAAGAAGGAGAAGTGGAAGCTAGTGGTAAACGTGCGTGCGGGCACAACTTGCATTTTCAAACAGAGGAATTCTGCAGGCCACAGGCAAACACGCACGTCGAGATCAGAGAGAGGAGATAGTTTCGCTGCGGAACGTAAACTGACAAGAGGGCGGACCGTAAATTGTCGTCGCGAAGGTTTCGCGTTTCGTGTCGTGGGCTCGTTTCCTGCTCGACGGCGGGGGCGCTTTTCCCTGGAAACTGCCCCAAATCTGTCCCCCGCATCGGCCTCTCGTTTACGTCACGCCAAAACACGGTACTGGGGCAGTCTCCCGTGGCAGAGCGATTCGAATGTAGGCTTCACACGTTTCGCTCGAATTTCGAAATGGGTCCAACGAGACGCGACAGAAATACACGTAGAGTATGTTGATCAGTGTAGAAATGATAATGCGTAATAATTTCAAAACGCCGGAGATTTTCTGTTGCTCATCTCGCTACATGCTACGTGGAGAAAAAAAATATTTTACGCTCACAGACAAAAACCTGGTAGCAGTGGCGTGTGGTGAAGTGTTGCGAGGTGAGCTGGCGTTAGCTCGGTGCTGTACACTGTTGCTTGTTATTTTATATTTCCACCACTAAAACGTAGTTCGGCGGGTGATGCCTCAGGACGTATGCAAGGAGGGCTGTTGTCTGGCAATTCGGTCTCCAGCAGCTGATTGGCGAGTGACTTCCGTCCATTTCCCGCCGAGACGGCCGGAGCTAAGGCTTCATGCACACGTTTCGCTTCTTTGTGTGGATACAACAGCTGTCTCCATCTCTGTTTCCTGATAACTCTGTTCGTATAGTCTATTCTCACTTTGTTCACACTTTTTGAATAAAGGCTATGAAAAACCACCCCATGTATCACATACTTGGTTGTTTCATAAATATTTAATGTATCACAAACGCTTTATTTTGTGTGAACATAATAGTACCTTCCTTATTTTTTGTTAAATTTAAATTTTAATAATATTTTATATATAATTTATAATGTATCATTTGTAATTAATATAAACAAAAAACGGAGAGGAAATAGGCGTTTTGGTAATTAATGCACTATAATAAAGAACAGATTAGGGAGATGAATGCAGTAAGCTTAATGTTTAATGGCCTGTACAGAAAATGCAGTGTAACTATAAGAATGAATGTGGTCCAGCCAGGGGCCACGTGGGTGAACCTGGTTTGATTCCTGGCGGGGTCACACTCGTATCTTCATATATAAGAATCCTGCTGGACGATGCCCCTGGACGATGCCCCTGGACAATGCCCCTGGACGATGCCCCTGGACGATGACCCTGGTCAATGCCCCTGGTCGATGCCCCTGGACGATGCCCCTGGTCAATGCCCCTGGACGATGCCCCTGGTCAATGCCCCTGGTCAATGCCCCTGGACGATGACCCTGGTCGACGGGTTTCCTCGGTGAGTTCCCGTTTAGCCCGCCCTCGCATTACGGCGCTGCTGCATACCCTCCTCACTTCACCCTCATCGGCTCTGAATACTTCACTGCTAAGAGCCGCCGAAATCTCTTCACTTCTCTTCTAATTGATTGGTTAGGCGAATGTCTGTCTGAACTTACTGCAATCGCTGGGAAATCAGCTTCCGCCTTGATTTAACCTCACAGTAGAAACTGGGAAATTTCGCGAATTAATTTTACGCCAAACTAGACTTCACACAGACGTACATTGACGTAATGGTTGCAGTTCGATCACATTCGTTAGACACGCCCAGGTGAACTCTGACGTGCAAGTAAACAATCATCGAGTTCCTCACCAACTGGTCTGAGGTGAAACTGGCTACACTTTGAGCGTCAGCAGCTGACCAATGAGGACGCAACTGAGGCTTGAAAACACACACGACCGTGGAGTCTCGGGACACATTAATTTCCGAGTTCAAGTGTTGCAATCACGTAGTGTTTTTGGCGTGCACTGTACTTGTGTTCAGCACTTGCCTTGCAACAGGCAAACCACGTTCCGCGTGCTCGTTGATACTGTCGGTACAATTAATCACGTGGTAGAGGTGAGGAGAACTCCACCAATCAGATCAGCCACAAGGAAGATAGTACTCTGGTGTCTTGCTGTGTACAGCACCCGTCATAAATATCATTAATGTGCAACACGTCCAAGAGCGTGCACACAATAACTGGACGGGTTAAAAATTACCGTCAGAATTTTGTTGGACTCTCTTCTTTGCCTGAGTTGATTACCGGATAATAAAAACAACCTTAAAAATATTTTCTACATAAATAGTAGTGTAGCTAGAAAAATAACAAGTGTGGTTCGGTGTACAGTAATATCTTCAAAATGTTCTCATTTTTGTAGATAAAACGCAAGTATTTAGGCTTTTGCTGTGTAACCAATATTTATCAGTATTCTGCAATAACCGTACATTCCACTTTTAAAAAAAGAAATTTCTGAAATAAAAATAATTTTACAAATTTGCTCGAATAACACGACATTGTCTATTCACTGTATCTTCACACTTTTAGAATCAAACTTTGGAAAAATCTGCCAACTGTATGACATGTTTTGTTGTTTCCAAAATATATGATTTATCGCAAGCATTTTATATAAATTTAACATAAAAGTAACTTATTATTGGTTAAATTTAACTTTCACTTGTAATTTATCTGAAAATTGTAATATTTCGTTTATAATTATTACTAATAAAAACATAAAATAAATGTGTGTTGGTGATGCCTAATAATAAGTAGTGCTAATGTAAATTTTTTATTAAACTGAGTGTGCACGAATGCTAGGTGATGTCACTTTCAAGTAATTTTCTAGACTTAGTTAAGCTTTTTTTTCACGAGGTGGTGTAATAGCATGAAAGTATAACTTAAGCAGGGCTTCAGAAAAGTTGTGAGTAACCATGATTGAGTGAGTGGGTGAGTGAAGAGATTTGAGCGGCTCTCAACAGCGAGGTCTTGAGAGCTGATGAGGGTTACAGAGGTGAGTATGGAAGGGCGGGGGAAACGGGAGATCCCCGAGAAAACCCGCCGACCAGAGGCACGATTCCCGCACGCGAAAATGCTGGAAGTGACCCGGCCGGGGATTGAACGGGGTTCGCCTTGGTGGGAGGTGAGCAAGCTAACCGCCCAGCCACCGCGGCCCCGTGACCTTGAATAAATCTTGTTCAAACCCGAAGTCATGATGACTGAAACTCCGTCAACTCGGCTCTCCATTGGCTGATGGCCAGCGAATAAAGGAAGGTACACAGCGCAGTGTAGTTCGGGTTGCATCGTCGAGTAACAAGGCGGTCTTCTGTGGGAATGCAGAGGTACCAGCTGAATCACTGCTCCTGCGGATGTGGGTATAAGCAACAAGCTTATAGCTGCTTCTGAATGCTCTTTAACTTGTGCAGACCTCAAATTAATAAAACTCCGCTGTAAAAAAAANCGTCAACTCGGCTCTCCATTGGCTGATGGCCAGCGAATAAAGGAAGGTACACAGCGCAGTGTAGTTCGGGTTGCATCGTCGAGTAACAAGGCGGTCTTCTGTGGGAATGCAGAGGTACCAGCTGAATCACTGCTCCTGCGGATGTGGGTATAAGCAACAAGCTTATAGCTGCTTCTGAATGCTCTTTAACTTGTGCAGACCTCAAATTAATAAAACTCCGCTGTAAAAAAAAAGCTATCTCTATGCAGAAAACATTTTAGAAGCTAATTTAAAAAAATATTTGCACAAACATGCAAGAATAAAAATGCATAATTAACCCAAAACGAGAGACAAGGATACCATTAAAAAAACTACGAAAAATAAAATACACAATAATAAGACTTTAAAAATCTCTGCAACAGGCAGAAGTTACCATTTTAATCTGTATAAGAATGTTCCAGTCGTCACGAATGTGTATCTGAACTAAAATGTTTTGAAATTCCAATCGACAGGAAACATTTTCCGCATAAAAAAAACGCNATAAGCACAGGTTCCGCGTCTCGCCAACTCCGCAAGTCACGAAACTTTCCGCGGCGAGGTGAATTCTTTCACAGTGCTTTGTCACGCTCGCTGCCAGGAACTGTGAACGTAGTCACGTCACGTCTTATCCGGCCGTCACGGTGACTGAGGAGAAGTTCTGTGATTCTGATGGTTACGAGGAAGTAACGACGACCCAGCCAGCCACGCGCATAACATGCCCTGTCGTAGCTCACTGTTAAACAAATGTCCGTATATCTGCGGAGAGTTTCGCAGAAATGTATAGTACATATATATATATATATATATATAGGNCGCAGAAATGTATAGTACATATATATATATATATATATATAGGATGATTCTAAAATCATGGTACAAACATTGAGGGGTGGTAGAACTCACTAAAACAAACAATTATTGTATAGGAATTTATGGGCGGAAGTGACGCGTTGAGGCACAAACACATAAACATAACACATTAACGGAAACATAAAATGCTCATTAGCAGCATACTTAATGAGTGATTCCGTACAGGCAAAGTTAAAACAGTTGCTGGAAATGCATCCACCAACAGTCACGCATGCTTGGCGACCTCTACAAATGGCGTGATTGGCTGACAATGGTGGCGTGCGTGAAATACCTGGCGTATTTGAACCTGTTCGCCAATCACTCCACCGACGCTACCAAGCTTGCATTACTGTCGGTGGTAGCAATTTTGAGCAATTATTATAAACATAGCTGTAAAAAGGCATTTAGCGGCGACGTTGTAAATAAACAATGCGTTGCATTTAATGTGTTATTTTTGTGTTTGTGCCTCAAAGCGTCACTCCCGCCCATATTTCCTATACAAAAATTGTTTGTTTTATTGAGATCTACCACCCCTCAATGTTTGTCCTATGATTTTAGAATCACTCTATATATGTATATATACGGTAGCGCAATCCATGGTGACGAAAAACGGAGCTGAACTCCGTATATACAGGAAGTCTCTGTGTTTCCAGTAGCTTCGGGTTTCGGACACGAACAGTGCCGAGTTCGCACGAAGGTTTCTTTGCCACTGTAACCAGAATATTATCGTTTCTGCTGCAGTTAAGTTATCTGCACCCCGATTAGGCCTTTACTTTCGTACATTAAAACGCAGCACCAGGCGTATGTGACACTTAGCAGCACTTAAAATACACTAACTTTGGTAGAAACTGAGGAAGTTGCTTATGTGACTGTACGAGAAATACACTAATCTATACCAGAGACATCGCGGTTAGTTGTTGGAGTCGTGGTCTTGTAGTTTTTTTTTTTTAGTTGGGTTTAAATATCGCTCAAATAAAACTTGTTTAGTATCTGTTTTATATACAGTATAACACCCACGAAAAGAGAATTAAAGACTTTATCGTCATCTTTTTTTCATTTTAAACTGGAAGTGCGGAAAACTTACGAGGGAATTGACAGAGAGGCTCAATAAATTCGCGGAAAGTTTTGTAAAATTTACGGAAAGTCAGTTTTATGAAAATTTGCGTGTACGTAATTTTACGGCGAGTTTACGGACACCTCTGGATTATTTTTTTAACAGCAATTCTCAGTAAAATAAAGGAATTTTTTTTTTTACATTGAGGCCGTGTTCGAATTGGCACTTTTAGTTTACTAAAAGATCACGTGGCCCAAATGAGTCGACTAAAGTAAAAATCGTATTTATAGGAACAGTAAAATTTCGCCTTTTAAAGCACCTGTATGACGGACTAAACTGCCGTCTGTTTTCTACAGTTTTAGATTTCCGTTCATTGGCTGCTGCTCGAGTTGGCTGCCAGTTTTACGTCAGATTAGGAAACACTCCAGTCGAAGTCAGTTTCCTTGTAGGTCTGTTATCGGCACAGAGATCACCAGGGCATGTCTGATAAACTGTGATCCAATTGCAAAGTAAGAGAAATACACCTCTGTTGAAGGTCTAGCTTGTCCTAAAATGATTTCATGAAATTTTCCAGTCCCTACTTACTTGGTGGAGTTACCAGATCGTAGCTATTACCCGACATGCGATTGTCGACGACGTCCGACTTGAACGCTACTAAATATTAAAATGTTAATAACCCATATGGTTAGGGACAGTGACTTTTCGCCTAAATATCGGAGCACACAGCAGACTTCAACACTATTTGCACACCTCAGCTGTTGTTATACGGCCATTGGCTGCTGGAGCCGTGTCCATATTTGACCAAGCCACTCAGGACTAAGTAACTCCGACACTGAACATTCGTGATTCGTGCGCAAAAGGTTAACACGGGCCATAACATTTTTTTTAGCCAATCAAATAAGCCGGACGACCCCACAGTGCTTTGGACTGTATCGTGTCTCGAAATCTTTTCGCGAAATATCACTGCCCCATACATATGGTCAATTCGAGCACAGCACAGCTTTAGTATGCAGAAGTAAAATGGCCGCTTATTGCCCGAACTTCAACGGCACACGCCAGCAAAATGGCGTCACCGGCCAGTAACATGTCGGGACATAGTTCACCAATCAGCGCCTGGTTACCTACTTGCCAGTCTACAGCCTAGCCAACAGAAAACATTCTGCAGCATTTGCTGGCCAGTAAGACACAAAGCTCGTTCGCGCAGCCTCGCACAGCCAATGACAGAATGGGCACGCCCACATCAAAGAAACCGCTACTCCATTTCGTCTCCGTGTATTTATCTACTCTGTGGCCACAGTCTCTACGCTCAATGCGCTGAACTGGCAGGCAAGTCTTTCTCCGCGCAACTCTTCTCCGTGAGTAGAGGTACGTGAATTTCGGGAATCCATTCGGCATCAGCCTGGACTTGTTAGGCCTCGACGTGAGGTCAGTGACCTCTCCGCTAGACTCCAAAGTCCTGTGGCTCAGACGTTTGTTCATTGGCTGCCGCTCCAGAGAGTAGGCAGTGTAGCTCCTCACCTGGCAGTATGACACTCGCTACTTGTTTCCTTACGAGTGTGCCATTGGCTCACAGCAGTCTAGGGCGTGTCTAATGAACTGTGATAAAATTGCAAAGGTTCTTTCAGTGTACACGTGTTCGAAGTCTATCTTGTCCTGAGATGAATTCGCTAAATTTTCCTATCCCTACTCCACAGAAAAAAAAATCTATAGTCTTTTCACGGTTACTTCCAGATTTTCTGAAGCCCTGGTAGAGTTCTACTTTCGGGATATTCCTCCGCCTCACACGAACGAAGGTTAACCGAGCATAGAATATTACACCAAAGGGACAACGCACCGCATTCGTGCGCGCGCAATGTAATATTATTCTTCCTAAGAACCATTTCTGACCAGGCGTTACCAACACACCTATTTTCTCCCGGTATTTATTCATGTTAATTATAAGTTAAATGTTATGACTTAAAAATGAATCTAATTAAATGTTCTGTTTTATTAAAAATAAAGTACTTTTGTGTTTACAAATGTATAGAATGCTTGTAATACGTTACATATTTAGTAAACAACCGAATTGTCATCCATGTCCATGAGGTGATTTTTCAAAGGTTTAAGTCAAAAAGTGTGACGAAACAGCGAATAGGCTATAATATTGTGACAACGGTATTAATGTTACTACAACTGTAACATTGTTTTTCTGTGAACCGTCAATAACTAATGTTGCTTTTAATGTAATATGCCTGTAAGCTAGGTATTATTGTTAATGTAATATTACGTGCTTTTGTAACAACATTACCTCATTACTGTTATTATGATGGTGTGATTGGACTGTGTCCATTGCCGACCATGAGACTAAATATTCTATGTACAAGGAAACATCTTTTCGTAATTATGTGCCTGTGGTGTTGTAAAACTTTTTTTTTTTTTTTCATTTTTGTTTTGCTGAGTTTTTCTGTGTGTGTGTGTGTGTGTGTGTGTGTGTGTGTGTGCGACTTATATTTTTTATTTAGTCTCATGGTCGGCAATGGACACAGTCCAATCACACCATCATGGTAATATGTACTCGTCATTGCCATTAAACTACAAAGATATCATTTAAGTGGTGTTTATTTTGCTGCAAAACTAATTATGTGTTGAATTGATGTCAACATTAGTGTTAAAAATTTGTCTTGTACTTTCTTTGCTTTGAAAAATCATTCGGATGTGAAAAATAACTACAATTATTTGGTCACAAAAATAAATATTACCAACTTAAAAATATCACGGCTGGGAGGTAAATAGAACCCGCGCTTTGAGTGCTTGACCTTGTGGAATCTCACGCCATACCACCTGATCTATCTTAACATGTCTGACAGTTTTTCATATTGTGGGTCTTCAGTACAGCATAGTGACTAACTAAAGCTCTCCTTCGTTACGTGGAGTTACTTTATGCTCAATAAATACATTGGCACACGTAAATTGCTTCGCAAGGCTTCAGAGCTGGTCTAAGCTGCATTTAGTTATCAGACTATGATTAAGAATTTAAATGTTGTTGTTTAATTTCACGAGGTTATCGTTCTTCACTACTATCCGTCATTTTACATTGTGTTGGCTGGACATTTATTTAATGTCGCAGTTACATAGATATTTTGTTATTCCTGTAATTTTCAGCGTAATACAACTTTTGGTTGCAGCAACGTTACTTAGAGTCTTTATTAATATTAAAACTTCAACAGTATTTTTGCATTATAATAATGTAGGATTTTGTGTATGGTTAACATTATTAATTTTGTCACAACATTATTAATTTTACCACAACATAAACTTTCAAATAATTGTCTCAATAGCTTTTTTTTTTTTTTTTTTTTTTTTTGCAACAGGATTAGCCTTTTTGACGTGAATACGTGTTTAAATTTTCAAACACAGTGGGCAATCCAGAAAATCTAATGATAGCAAAATCGGGGGATACAGTTTTGCATTGCAGCTCCGAATATATCGTATACATCTATAATTCAATTATTCCACTCGATTGCCAAAGGATAAAAGAATTTGTTAAGTTGAGTGAGGACTGCGAAGCGTCGCGCGCGGCGGGGGTGGGGGCACTGCCATTTTGAGTTCGTTTCACCGCGTCTCATAATTTCCGCGTAGTATAACTTTTGACGCGGAGTAGCTACGACGCTCGTTTGAGTTTTAATCAACAGCTCTTATCAATATCAATCGATTGAGTGTATTGAACATTTGTGTGGCGTAGTTATGGTGAAACTGTATGAGTTTAAAGAAAAAAAATTGAAAACTGAACACAATGTTGGCCTTTACTCGTCGAAAAGCCACGTCGAAATACAAAAATCGTATACGGTTGGAAAGAGCATCTCAAGAGCAATCCAGTGGTACCCGTGAAACCCCATGTGATCGAGTGAAGCGGTGCCGGGAACGTAAAAACGTAGACTGTTCTGAATGCGCTTTTAAGCCATTCAAACGTGAAAGGTGCTATAGGGCGTAGCTCAATAATGAGTCATGATTCGGTAGAGCACAACAGTATAATATGAGGTTTATTACAAATATAAAAGGATTATACGACAACTATTTAAGTGACTATTGATCGGGGGAGCTTTAATTGAATAACAAGATGATTATTAATTATCTTAATATTTTATTTTTACCTAACGCCATCATTATTAAAGTCTAATTGGAAAGTCCCCACCTTGTTCATGTTGCCGGAGTCTGATTGTAGGAGGCGGTTAACGACGGCCGGACACACCCATCTTCCGTGGTCTTCTCTCTGGTGGTCTCGAACGAGACAAAAAACGCTGCTCCCGGTGTTACGCTGGCCTATATCGGCTGCGTTGTTTAATATATTTCGGCCCCGTTTACTGCCCTGGTTCAATGTTTGAAAGTGTGATCAGGCAAGCCGTTCTGCNTTATTAAAGTCTAATTGGAAAGTCCCCACCTTGTTCATGTTGCCGGAGGCTGATTGTAGGAGGCGGTTAACGACGGTCAGACACACCCATCTTCCGTGGTCTTCTCTCTGGTGGTCTCGAACGAGACAAAAGACGCTGCTCCCGGTGTTACGCTGGCCTATATCGGCTGCGTTGTTTAATATATTTCGGCCCCGTTTACTGCCCTGGTTCAATGTTTGAAAGTGTGATCAGGCAAGCCGTTCTACTAAGGCCTGATCACTTCATAACAAGAAATATTCACGCAAAACAAACGGCCGTGTCCCTGGTAAAGCCACTCCCATGTCTTTTTTCTGTGTGCTTTCTCATTGGCAGTCGCCATTGTGGGAGGCTTTGTTTTATTCATCTTGACTGCACGTGACACCGTTACTTTACTTCTCCTTCATTACTGGCTGAGGTATTGTCAGGGATGTCTCAGAATCACCGTACACCTGTTATAAATAGAGCAGCCTCTTTTTTCGCGAAAGGATTTCCGCGGCCGCTAAACTTCTATTTAATATGTTTACACTTGCAGTCTTCGTGTGACTGTTGGCCGCTCGTCTTCGTGTGAGGACAGTGTGTTACATGAGTGAGTAGATCAGAATTAAGTTTCTCCGATACTGACCATCAGCGATTCGCCGTCAGACAGATAAAACGCGTAACAATTCAAGTGATCCAATCACGACACTATTTCTTAACTAAAGTGTGTTGGAACACAACTTGTCCGAAAAACTTTTCGCGAGAAGAATTTACGAAATTGACGTACCTTTATCCGTGAGAATTCTACTGCTATCCTACCAGTTTGTGATGTAATAGTGATAACCAATATTGTAATGTGGCGCGGTTATTTCCGTATTTTTAATATTGCAGCCCCCGCGTTAGGCCGCCATATATGTAACGTTGCACGTCAAGGTATTGGCGGCTGGAAATTACCACTCGGTTAGCTCAGTGGTAGCAACACGAGACTCTTTAAAAAGGCGCAAATGAAATACCAGATAATGTAGTCAAGTTCCGGTTTTATTAGAAAGATGCCACAGTTCACATACAGTGTTCAGGGTATGCCGAGTACGAACAGGCTTCACCGATACACTACACAGACAAAGTAGAGAGCAGCGCCACAGTCGTTGTTGAATATTTACGTCATGAAAACTTGCCAGAAGAAAAACAAACGCAGCAACCTCCCACACGGGCGGAGAATTAAATGAGCAGAATAAAGTTGCCGGTGTGTGGGCTATTTTACCACGCCCGATGCGGCCTCGGTGCGTCGCTGTTAGTTACCTGCACGAGCACTGGGAGTCTGCTACTTGTTATCGACTGCTTGTTATCCACTGCCTTGCCCGGCGATATGCGCACGAGTATTTGTGCTGCGGGCCTATCGCCCCCCCCCCCCNCCCTTTACTACTAAGATAAGGGCAAGGCAGCCGACATCTGCCAGCAGCGCCATCCAAACTGCATCGTAGCCTGCTTAACTGCGTCGTCAGTTTAAAATAATCGAACTACTAGAGCCACCAGTGCCATCCAAACTGCGTCGTAGGAAAAGATCATTGAACTTCTCGAACAAACCTGTCGACGTAGTTTGGAAAGGCTTCTAATCTAATGTTGACGCCTAACACAAACTAAGATTTTTAAAACGGCAAACGTACGCCCGATAACGTTATACCACGATAAACGAACCACCCCGGCTTTTAATTTTGAATGTCGATAAAATATTACGAAACCCGTTAAACAAAATAAAATGAACGCGTATCCCGAAAATTATTACAATATGTATTGAAAGTTCCTAAAACTACTTTACATATCCTGTACCATAGACTTCGTACTTAAAAATAACAGTGAAATCGCTGCTTTCAACTAATTTCTTTCCAAAAA
Organism: Clitarchus hookeri; assembly: GCA_002778355.1. Lineage (NCBI taxonomy): Eukaryota > Metazoa > Arthropoda > Insecta > Phasmatodea > Phasmatidae > Clitarchus > Clitarchus hookeri. Next base: position 238,325 of record NQII01004500.1, read on the forward strand.
TAAATATACGCTCCGTAGATGGTACCGGAACATTGAATATCTTCTTCGAGTGTAAAGTTTTTCGTATTTTATATTCGTAAGCGAACATTACTCGGCGGCGTTAAGAGTATTTTAATATATTGGTTTTTCTGAAGTACTAATGCTGTGTATACGAGAGCACTAAAAATACTCACGGGTTAAAGTGAGTTGAGTCGAGAGATCTGGACGGCTCTTAACAATGAGATGAGAATGGAGCAGTGCCGGAATACAAGGGCGATGTAGACAGGAGATCCCCGAGAAAACCCGCCGATCAGCGGCATCGTCCGGCAGGATTCCCACTTGCGAAAATCCGGGTGCGACCTGGCCAGGGATTGAAACCAGTTCGCCTTGGTGGGAGGTGAGTGGTCTAGCCGCTGAGCCACCGCAGTGCCACTGGTTAAGTGACTGGTACGCTAAGATTCACAGTTATCCGAATACTCCATCTTCGTATCGATATTTATGCAGTGGTTACTGCCTTGGTGTGTAGTTAAGCACGTAATTTAATATTTGATTTCAAGCTTATTATGTAAATCTGACTCTTTAAGGGTGTGTCGAAAAATTAGTAGACATAGCTCTTTTCCCCAAAACGTTCCCTCGAAGGGTTGTATTTTGAAACAAATTAAAGAAAAATTGCATGGTTGTGCCTAGTATATTAAAGTCTGTACTGTACAGAATTTGGTTATTCGCCAAAATCAAATGATTTTGACTGACTTACAAATCAATAGTGAACAAGTTGTCTAATAAATTCACTGACATACTATCCTCGTAATATTAACGTGTCCGTTGTACATTTTTCATTGGATGATCGTCTATTTGCCACGCCCTTCGATGGCGCTTAGCGAATAATAAATCCTGTAAGCAACGCCCATCTTTATACATATACACATATCCATGGGCATGGCTAAAGGCCACCCCTCTCTTGCAAAAGGGGCCGCGGTGAATGAGCGGCTAGCCTGCTCGCCTCCCGCCAAGACGAACCGGGTTCAATCCCCGGCCGGGTCACTCCTGGATCTTCGCATGTGATAATCGTGCCGGATGATGCCGCTGGTCGGCGGGCTTTCTCGGGCAACTCCCGTTTTTTCCCACCTGTTACTTCCAGAGCTGGTCCATGCTCACCTCAATCACCCTCATCGGCTTCAAGACCTCGCTGTTAAGAGCCGCTCAGATCTTGTCACTTCGCTCCCTTGCAAAAGGTGTTATCCAGTCAAGGAGTTGAGTGAGGCGGTGTGTTTGTCGTTGCAGGAAGCTGCGCCGGTTGAACCTCGGCGGGAACGAGCTGTCGGCGGTGCCAACTCAAGCACTCTCCATCCTCGACACTCTCAAGAAACTCGAGCTGCAGGAGAACCACATCACTGACATACACGAGGGTGACTTCGAAGGTGAGTGACCACGCAGCAATAAGTAGAGACCTGAAAAATTTGCGAGTTCCACGACCTGTAGGCTATACTCCATTGTCGTATGTAAAATCATGCAAATATCACTGTCCATTAGTTGCGTGTTGTATTAGCGGAATATGGTGATTCGATCTGCATTTTACTGTTCATTTATTATTGGCTCAGAGTTTTCCAGGAGGTGTAAACTAACGGGTGTACCAATAGCATTAGCAATACAAACGTGCGAGGTTTCGAATTCTAGCTTGTCCCGAAATGAAAACGCGAATTTTTTCAGGTCTCCAGCTATAAGCGATTGTTCGCGAAAAAAAATTTGAGCACACAATAGACTTTAGTAGGTGCCACTCCCGCATTTGACCGAGCCACTCAGGATTGAGTAACTCTGACACGGGGCCTTCGTGATTGTTGTGCAAAAAGTTAACACGAGCTAAAACATGGTTCAGCCAATCAAGAAAGCTGGACGACCCTGCGGTGCTTCGGGTTGTATTTTGCCTTGAAATATTTTTCGCGAAATGTCACTGCACCTAGTTATAAGCTGTTCGCTGGGATGGTTTATCGCACTCAGGTTAGAAACGAAAAAGGAATTTCCAATGGGAGAGTTTGGCACAGGGAAAATTTCCTCCTGTAAAGCGCGCAGTATTTCAAAGCGCAACTTTTAATTAAAATTTTAACACTCTGGATGCTGCCGACGCAACGTCGCCTGAATTTAATGGCGTTTAATGGAGTTCGCCGTAACATTACATCAGCATTGTTTGAAAATACCGGTGACGAAATATTACTCCGACAGCCGTCTTCATGAGGTTCTCCGCAACGTAATATTACGTCACCGACATTAAACGTGTAGATTACTTAAATAAACCGCGGGATTGTACATTGTTAGACGTAGAAAAGAACCTTTTATCGGGACACTTTCAACTCGCCATCATACTGGCAGAGAGTCGGCCAGTAGTGAACGTTGTACAGTGTAGTGGGCGTGTTCTGTGTTTTCTGAACCAATAGGAGGGTTGTCAATAGGACTGGAGAGACGAACAGAAATGATGCCCATGCAGTCGTGCATATAGGCGACCTACTTCTAGCGTGTATTATTTGTACGTAAAAACCTGCACCGCACTCGAAGTGTTAATCTACGTGAATGATAAAAGACAAAGATTTTACTTAGTTAACAAATTTATTTTATACTTAGTTTATGATTGTTGCAATAGAATTATCCTGTTTTTTGAAGTAGGGAGTAGTGAAAAATCTGTTACACAGGCGATACTAGTGCTTGCCTAGTGGCGAACATTTTTCGTTTCCCAACTTTTAACATTGATCTTCCCAACCCGAGTGGAAGTATCCTTATCACGGGTAAAGTTGTTCACAGTAAACTAAGGACTTTTGAAAGCCCAGCTCAGTATCGACTTGTATGCGCACTTTGTGTTCTCCCGCCAAGTGAAGAATTAGCATTGCCATCTGCCTCATCAGTTTATTCAGTGAAATTGTAAAATTATCAGAAACCTATATATTTTATAAATATGCTATTTATTATACTTACATGCAGGGCCGCTCATTCTTCGCTAAAATACGTATCTGCAAACTAGACTTCAATAGCCAGAGTGCACCGCTGCAACTTTCATTTTGTTATAGGTAGGGCCAGTAATTTTTCTCGTAAAAATCGGAGCACACAGTAGACTTCAATACTATATACACACCTCAGCTGTTGCTATACCTCCACTGGCTGCTGGTGCCGTGTCCGTCTTTGACCGAGCCACTCAGGACTAAGTAACGCCGACACTGAACCTTCGTGATTCGTGCGCAAACTGTTAACACGGGCCAGAACATTTTTTTTTAGTCAATCAAAGAAGCTGGACGACCCTACAGGGCTTTGGACTGTATCTTGTCTCGAAATATTTTCGTGAAATATAACTACCCGTAGTTATTGGTAAGGCCACCTTTTTTTTCGCGAAAATATTTCAGGACATGTTATGTTCCAAAACATTTTAGTTCAGAACCACTCTCGTGATTGGATCGTTTGAAATGTCACGCGTCTTCTCTGTCTGGCCGCGAATCACGGACGGTCGGTGTCGGAGAAACTTAACTATGATTGACTGTCTCATGTAACAGACTGTCTCCACACAGACACGAGTGGCTAGTCGGCAAAGGAAGACTGCAAGTGTGCACATAGGATATTGAAGTCTACCCTATGCGTTCATCTTTCCGCGAAAATAATAATGGCGTGTGGTTAGTGCACCCAGGGCAAGGCGACACCCTCCGAGTGGCGGTCTTTCCAGCTGGGAACCGTAGGTGACCTTCATCCCCGGACATGATAGATATGAAATCCTAGAATGGAGCGGAGCTGGAATGCAAGGGCGGGGGAAACGGAAGTACCCCAAGGAAACCCGCCGGCAAGCAGCATCGTCCAGCACGATTCCCACATGCGAGGGTCCAGGAGTGAACCCGCCGGGGATCGAGCCCGGATCGCCGTGGTGGGAGGCGAACGCCCTGGCCACTACGCCACCGCTGCCCCATTTTCCGCGAAAAAGCAGGCTGTCCTAATTATCATCAGTCTGTTTTTTACGAGACGCCTTCTCTGGCTCGACGGGTCCAGTCAGAATCAAGTCACCGATACGAGTCACAGTTAAAATCACCCAATCGCGAAAGTGAACCTCGACTAAAGCGTTTTGGAGTACACCTGGTCGTGTTATCTTTTCTCATTAAAAAAAATACAGGAAGCAAAAGAAATCACTGCAGTATCCACAAATATTTACGTGTCACTTTTAATTCAACGTTAAGCCATGGAACTACTCTCCCTACGTCGTTACCAACCTGCCGGGCGAGGGCCAGATGTTGAGACCGTTGAAATATATGCAGGTAGGAACAGTGACTTTTTTTCAAAGTTTGTTTACAAAAGTGCTTATACAACCACGAACAGGCTATAATTGAAAACGTTTGAATTCAACCTGATAAAAATGTCAATGCCTCCCACCGGCGTATATTTTTACGGGCACGCCGGCTGGTATGCTCCCAGTAATGTTGGTAACAGCGAAGGGAAAATAGTTACATGTTTTGACGTTTGGTTGAAAGTGCTTGGTTATTATTTCTGAATTCTGAAAAAAAAAGTATATTCCAGTTGTATTAATATAAGTGTAATAAAGAGTAAATATATAAATATTTATGTTTCTAATAATTTTCCAATTTCGCATGACCGGCGCACGAACAAAGTGATGAGGCTCATTGTAATTATAATATTAGATCTGGTGGAAGTATAAACAATTTGGATACTAGTAGATACGAAGAAAGGCTTTTAAAAGAGCTTAGTTCAACGTTAACAGCCTTTATTTTTATACATTCACAGCCGCGAGGCTGTTCACGATAAAGTACGCACGCATTTTTGAAACAAAACTTTGTAAAACCTTCACTGGGCTCTAACTGTATACTAAGCTGTCACAAATACTGTAATTAAGGTTCCCGGTTAAGTAGCCAGAGAATTAAGTAAAATAGTTCATAGTCTTGTTGTTGTACTGAGAGTGTAGTGTTAAAATTGGTGGCTTAATATAGGAATTGTAATATCAATAAAACAGTTATGTTCCAAACAATTTCACGTTTTAACTTGACTGGTGTATGCACAAGGTCAATAGGCTCACGATAATTCAAATTATGCATATGGGGAAGGGTGTAAACTGCAAAGAAAAGTATACTTTAAGAAGGGCTTTCAAAAATGCACACTCAACCGTGAACAGCGTTTACAAGGGTGGATTTACAATTGAAAGGCTATGCATGGAGACGTCTGATTTTCGTCAAAATATTTTATGACTAGAAGTTCGAGAATTCCACAAATTATTTCAGTGGCATTCCAGACTTAAACAACTTATACATATAGTCTATTGGCGGTCTCGTCACGATTTTTTAAACAAGCATTTAAAAATATCTCCATGTATGACGTGTTTGATTGTTTACTAAATATGCCACGAGTGACAAACGTTCTATACATGCGTTAACATAAAAGAACCTTATTTTTGCTTAAATTGAAATGTTGTTTACATTTCATCTAAAAATTATAGTATTTAATTCATAATTAATGTGAATAAAAACAGTTAGAAAATAGGTATGCTGGTGATGTCTAGTAAGCAATAGTTCTTATGCAAAATATGATTACACTGTGCGCGCGCGAATGCTGTGCGTTGTCCCTCTGGCCGTAATTTTCTAGACTCGGTTAAGCTTTGTTTGCACAAGGCCATGGAATATTGAGAACTTGCAACTTTAGCAGGACTTAAGGAAAGTGTGAAGTAACCGTGAATACGTGTGTTTTCGCTACGTGGTTGGACGAGAGTTTGGTTTTGGCACGCCCTGTACAACTCTGACGTCAGTAGTAGGCTGCGAGGTAGGAAGCGGCCCTAGCACGTGCAACCAAGTCAACTAATCAAACATATTCTTCTCAGCAAAGAAGCAGTCAATTAGTAAACACTTATGACCATCGTATGTGGAGTGGAGATTTTTGGGCGGCTCTTAACATCGAGGTTTCGAGAGCCGATGAGGGTGAAACGAGGTGAGTGTGGAGCAACGCTGGAATGCATTGAGGGGTGAAACGGGAGATCTCGGAGAAAACCTGTGGACCAGCGGTATCGTTCGGCACAACTACGATGGAAGCGAAACTTCCGGGAATCGAACCCAGTTCGCCTAGATGGGAGGCAAGTAGTCTTGCCACTACACCACCGCGGCCCCTGCTGAAAAAGTACTAGCGAAACTCACATATCTCTATTCATGACTCATTACTAGGGGCAGTAATATTTCGCGAAAATATTTCGAGACAAGATACAGTCCAAAGCCCTGTAGGGTTATCCAGCTTCTTTGATTGGATAAAAAATGTTCTGGCCCGTGTTAACCGTTTGCGCACGAATCACGAAGGTTCAGTGTCGGAGTTACTTAGCCCTGAGTGGCTTGGTCAAAGACGGACACGGCACCAGCAGCCAATGGAGGTATAACAACAGCTGAGGTGTGTATATAGTATTGAAGTCTACTGTGTGCTCCGATTTTTACGCGAAAAGTCACTGGCCCTAGTTATAACTGTAGCTGAACATATACCCTACAGATCATTGGCTGTGACAGCGAAACAAGTGTTGTGTCGACTTAAGTGCAGCAAGCATCATAAATTTGTTGGTTTGCAGCCCTTGAAACCGTAAATAAAAACGGGTCTGAAAGGGATAGCAAGGCAAGGGAAAGAAAAATTGAGTTGAATGCAGCGAGGTGTAGTGGTTTCGTGTTGCCTGGCCTAGCAATAGTTGCCCTTATTTCGTAATCTCGAATCTCACTTGTTAAGTTAATCAGAGGGGATTGGATTGTAACTCACAACTACTTTCCCTTGGAACAAAGAGTTTTGCAGTCCTCTTGAGGTCACGCCATCGGAAACGAATGATCTTCTAAGGGATCTAGCCCAAAATCCTATCTCGAATTCCTCTTTTTTTTCTTGTAAGTCTCGATAATCTCAGTTTTGACGTAGCTACTGATAACGACTCCTTCCATAGTGTTTCAAATAATTATTACAAACTGAAAACTAAAGGAAACACTCTTCTTTTTAGCATACTTTCTCTTTGAAAAGAAAGTCTTATGAAATTGTCGGGTGGTGTGTGGTACCCTCTTGATAACTTTTAACCGCAGAACAGATTGTAATAAAATTTCGTAGGAATTTGACGCCAACGACGGACGTGATGATGCAATATTTCATCGAAATATATATTCTGTATTTATAAAAGAACGACTGTACAAAATTCTCAGTGTGTATGCCTTGCGTCAATTTAAATATGGTTCAACCAACGATGACCGAGCGATTAAAAATAATGTATCTATATACCTGTACATGTTTCTGTCAGTATGTTGTAGTTAAGTCATTCGTAAATTAACAACTCATTCCACTTGTTCCTACGTGATAATAGTGCACTGGCTCTGCGCAAACTGTAAGTGGGGATGTTTCAGTGATGTGAGCCCAGCATACTTACCCGCATAACGGCCGCACAAACTTAATATCATGTGATGTTTGATTGGATAGCCGTGCCGCGGCACAGGGAAGGAACAGCAAACCTACGACTGTCGTGACAATGAAAGTCGCAGACATCCAAAGATGACTGCATGCACGCTTCGCACTCAGTAGTTTTGATACGCAGGGGGCAGCGGTGGCGTAGTGTCCAGGACGCTCGCCTCCCACCACGGCGATCCAGGCTCGATCCCCGACGATTTCGCTCCCGGATTTTCGCATGTGGGAATCGTGCTGGACTATGCCGCTTGCCAACGGGTTTTCTCGGGGTACTCCCGCTCCCCCCAGCCCTTGCATTCCAGCGCCGCTCCATTCTAGGGTCTCATTTCTGTCATGCCCGGAGATGACGGTCACCTACGGGTCCCAGCTGGAAAGACCTTCACTCGGAGGGTGTTGCCTTGCCCTGGGTTCACTCCCCACACGCCATTATTATTATTTGATAAGCAGATCAAACGAGTGGTTTTCTCTTTGTTCGTTCACAGATAAAGTGTTTATGTTTTTTTGCGCGTTTCATCTTCACGTGACACGCATATCTATGACATGTCCGCGGGCTTGCGTTTCGCCGATAGAATAACGCAGCTGTTCAAAAAAATAGATTTATATCATTTTAACAAAATTATATCTCCGTCTACAAATAATATGTATTTTGTTATGCAAGCGATACAATACAAATTCAAGGAAAATATGATCAAAATAATTGTGTTGACGCGATATCAAATGATGCTGAGTTTCACGGCGACATATCGCTCTTGTTATGATTTTCTAACTTATTACTAGAGACCTGCGAAATTCGCGTTATTTTCCGACAGCACGTTAAAATTTACCTTCCTATACATATCAGAGCAGGTGCCATTTGTTTATTGGCTCCTGCAGCAGTGACTTTTGACTTGGTTGTACGTGATTGGGCCAGCCTCTCATTAGTTGCATGTTATTGGTCCAAATGCGTCCAGGGCGTGTCCGGACAAACTGAGGACCAATGACAAACGCTGTTCAAAAGCACAAGTTTATGTAGGCCAGTCTTTCTTGAAATAATAACGCTAATATTGCACGTCTCTTACTTATTACATCTACGATAAACTGCACAATTTCAGTACAACTCATCTTTTTTGAACTCTATGAATAAAAATTATTTGTTAATATCTTGAAATGTATTATGCAAGATGATTCTAAAATCATGGAACAAGCATTGAGGGGTGGTAGAGCTCACTAAAACGAACAATTATTGTATAGGAATATATGGGCGGAAGTGATGCGTTGAGGCACAAACACAAAAATAACACATGAAATGCAACACATTAGATGCATTTCTGCCTTTTCGCTATTCGTAAAATCTTACCCATCACGGCCGAACTCTCAAGCGCAAATGCTTTGTTCGCTGATGCAGCAGTTGACTGGCGCACCGTTTGACTGCCCTCAACTATCGCCACCATTGTCAGCCAATCACGCCATATGTAGAGGTCGCCAAGCATGCGTGACTGTTGGTGGATGCATTTCCAGCACCTTTTTTAACATTTCCTGTACGGAATCACTCGTTAAGTATACTGCTAATGAACATTTTATTTTTCCGTTAATGTGTTATGTTTTTATGTTTGTGCCTCAACGCTTCACTTCCGCCCATATATTCCTATACAACAATTGTTGGTTTTAGTGAGCTCTACAACCCCTCAATGTTTGTCCCATGATTTTAGAATCATCCTGTATATTCATATTTTCCAAGTTTCGTTTTTAAATATGGCTAAATTAAGACGAGATCACCTTTCCTTACACTAAACCATAAAATAACTATATCGCAACCACCAAGAACAAAAACCAAATATCGAATATCCTTAAGAAAAATTACGCTCTTTTTAATAATAACACGCATTACAAAGCGAAACGAGAGGTGATTGTCTAACTGACTTAAATAAAAAATATTTTAGCTATATTTATTATGCGAAATGATAATTGAAATGTATTTAATTACTGTATTTGTAGAGACAGCAAACTAAAACAANAGCTATATTTATTATGCGAAATGATAATTGAAATGTATTTAATTACTGTATTTGTAGAGACAGCAAACTAAAACAAGGGGAGAGGAAATATAATATGCATGTTAAAGTACGAAATAAATTCATTTTAGATATAGCAGATCAACAAGTAATAAAAATAAATTACAAAACGTACGTAGATAAATATNAGCTATATTTATTATGCGAAATGATAATTGAAATGTATTTAATTACTGTATTTGTAGAGACAGCAAACTAAAACAGGGGGAGAGGAAATATAATATGCATGTTAAAGAACGAAATAAATTCATTTTAGATATAGCAGATCAACAAGTAATAAAAATAAATTACAAAACGTACGTAGATAAATATNACGAAATAAATTCATTTTAGATATAGCAGATCAACAAGTAATAAAAATAAATTACAAAACGTACGTAGATAAATATTTAAAAATGCTTCTAACAGAGTAAATTTGTAAATTATTACTCTATATTTCTGTATCGAGCTCACATACAAAGATATGTGTAAGGGAAAAAAATTTACCAAATAAGAAAGTGAAAAACAGAAGTTAAAATATCTAAGTGATTTCGGACAAATACTAAAACCATTCAGCATTACACTCACACAATCTGTAATTCAGCTGTATGTACGTGAATCAAACTAATCACTAAGAGTTCATTATGTTACAGATTTACGAACTGATTCTGAATTTCTGAGTTCTGAGTCGAAAACTTGTAACCAATTTTAAAGTGTAATATTTCCGTTCGGTTTTACATATCATTTTAAAGGTAGTTTTAAATTGCAGATAATACAACAATATGAAAGACTTGGAAATGCACTGTGGGCATTGGAATTAATCGCAATATAACTATTTTAAATACTTTTTANCAACAATATGAAAGACTTGGAAATGCACTGTGGGCATTGGAATTAATCGCAATATAACTATTTTAAATACTTTTTAAAACGAAATAACAAAAAACTGGTGCACCTGGAAACGAATAGCTAAATATTTTAACATTTCCACTGAACATNCAACAATATGAAAGACTTGGAAATGCACTGTGGGCATTGGAATTAATCGCAATATAACTATTTTAAATACTTTTTTAAAACGAAATAACAAAAAACTGGTGCACCTGGAAACGAATAGCTAAATATTTTAACATTTCCACTGAACATNTTTTTAAAACGAAATAACAAAAAACTGGTGCACCTGGAAACGAATAGCTAAATATTTTAACATTTCCACTGAACATAAACTTAAGCACGCAAACTGGTTTATAACGTAGAAATTATTATTGATTTTAAAAAAAAATTCTCGGCTAAGCCACAGAAGATTTGGAAATCCTTTAAGTCGTTGAAGCTGACAAAATCTGAATTTGTATTAGTACTGTTCGGTTAGTAATAGCATTGAGTGTACCGACGACCTTTATGAAAGAAATTAGGTTACAACTTCCTCCAAAACTTTTTTTAATATATATATATATATATATATGTCGTTATTCGCTATAACTATGGTATTAAGAAAAAATACTCCGTTTTAGTTTAAATTATTACTTAAATGTTTGTGGAAGATTTGAACTATCTCTATAAGTGATATAAAACGAAGAGTCCTCACAGACCGACAGATAGACTCATCGATGCACAAAACAAACCACTAAACCTAGAATAAGATATGTTAGGCGTGGTTTCCGTTTGGATGTGGGCAGCCATTAAGAACAGTTGCTTCGATATTCCGCTGTTACAGGGGTAAAAATAGGGTACACGTGTTTACACGGAATATTCGACATTTGTATGCCTATTACGATATGGCGATGTTTTTTGCTTCACAATACTACTGATACAACTTCAAAACATAATTTTTGAAAATTTTTTAATTATCCCTAAATTCTGTTGGAAAGGAGGAAAAAATATGCTTTCACGGATTCCTCACAGAATAGTTTATGCGCGGTAAGAAAATGCGTTTGCTTCAGAATATTATCCTTCAGAATATTATACTCTACCAAATCATGAGTCATTATTTGAGATACGCCCCCAACATACTTTCATGTACGAGCTAGCTGAATAGCTAGTTCGTAACAAAGTGCATTAAAAGGCGAGATATGCGAGAAAAAAAATTAATTCTGGGGTAGGTCTTGACGCGCCGACCTAATCCGCTCACACTTTCCAATATTCCATGCGAGCGTAGCAAAGGGGAAAAATTAAATAATATTCGTCTGACGCGAAAAATTCGTAGCTAGCAAAATCACGGCTTAATAGGAAAAAGTAATAACGAGAAAAATATTATTTTTGTTCAATCTTCCCAACACAAAAATTTAAATTTCGGGTGTACGAATATAGAATTACACGATTCCATTATGACTAGCACTAAAAACGTATAATTGTTTACGTTGGTTCCACATAATATAGAAGTAACGTTCATAAATATATTTTTCTATTAAGTTGCATACATTTCGTACAGTCCAGTATATATTTTTGGCTCCTTCCACCTCGTATGTCTTAATTCTTTCTGAAATAGTTCAGTGTTATGCATGAGTATGGATCCGAAGATTTCATGTCGAAATTCGGCAAACAACGTGGTGTGTAGTTGTTGCAAATCACTTGCGGGAAATGTCGCTGGATTTAGCATGTCAAACAGGGACGCTAAATGAGTGGCTAAATGTATAATACTCGAGTGGGCGATTCTCGCGAGGTCAAGTGGCAACTGGTCACCGGAGTGGAGGCCACAATCAACATTTGTATCGGCTGTCAAGTATAAACACGGCTGGGTAGTTAAGCCTGATGGTCGAGTATTCCGCTAATAAGTGAAGTATTATGCATGAGCGAAACCCATACAATTTTGTTGCCTATTCGCACATCAGATTGAAAGAGACGATACAACACATTCCAGAGTTATTTTATATCGTATTTTCTATTTCGTTTGTTAGAATTCATTGTTAATCCAACTTTGAGAGTCCCAGAACATGAAGTTTATTGTGATCCAATCAAGAGAGAGCAAGAAATTGAGGCCTATTGGTGGTTTGCGGTTAGCCGGCTGCTTTGTAAAACCCTGATTGATATCGTCCTCGATCCCACCGGCTGCCATTTAGATGCATGTGAATTGTATCGTTGCGGAGTAACTAAACACTAGTGATCGATTCGGCTCTCGATACCTCGCTGTTAAGAGCCGCGCAAATCCCTTCATTCACTCACTAGTGATCGCTTATTTTTATACATTTCTAAGTTGTTCTTTCAATAGGTGTAAAGCGGGGTTTAGCCCCGCAAACACATACAGCGAAGCTGAGAAAGACTATAGACAGTTCAGAATGCCAAGAATAAAGGAAATTCTGTTCTCGTAAACACTTGATACCATGTGGCAACCAAGCGGCGCTGCAAAGGCAATTATGTTNTGATCGATTCGGCTCTCGATACCTCGCTGTTAAGAGCCGCGCAAATCCCTTCATTCACTCACTAGTGATCGCTTATTTTTATAAATTTCTAAGTTGTTCTTTCAATAGGTGTAAAGCGGGGTTTAGCCCCGCAAACACATACAGCGAAACTGAGAAAGACTATAGACAGTTCAGAATGCCAGGAATAAAGGAAATTCTGTTCTCGTAAACACTTGATACCATGTGGCAACCAAGCGGCGCTGCAAAGGCAATTATGTTNGAATAAAGGAAATTCTGTTCTCGTAAACACTTGATACCATGTGGCAACCAAGCGGCGCTGCAAAGGCAATTATGTTTCAATTGCGTCAGTTATTATAACATAAATAGTTTAATTCACCTTCAAAATATGCACCAGTAGACATGCAACACGGCATACTTAGGTCTCTAATTTTTTAAAACTTAAGAATTAAATAGGTAAAATATTATATANAGTAGACATGCAACACGGCATACTTAGGTCTCTAATTTTTTAAAACTTAAGAATTAAATAGGTAAAATATTATATATATAAATGCATTTGTACATAACATCGTATTCGAACAAGTTTTGAAAACATTCGTGACTGACGACACATCACGAACTAAAGTTATGTTTGAAAAACTCGTCGCTACATTTTAGGAATTCCTCTTTTAATTCAACGTAGAAACTCTCATAGGGAGACAAGTAGTATTCAGTTCTGCCTTCGTATTAGAAATTCTTTTAAAAAAATACTGGACGGTAGATACATAACACAACCTGTGTTTAAAGTAGTTTTTTTTTTATAATTATATGGGCACTTAACATATTATTCGAAAGTTTCTTTNTACTGGACGGTAGATACATAACACAACCTGTGTTTAAAGTAGTTTTTTTTTTATAATTATATGGGCACTTAACATATTATTCGAAAGTTTCTTTAGAATAAACCTGATTGTAGACATGTGATGTGCTATAGTTAACTTTAAAAACCTTTCATGAAAGGTGTATGGCTTAATTGTCCAGATCACCTTAATCAAAGACTGGAGTAATACCTGCGATTTTTAGTTTTTTACTATATGTTCAATGGGTGTATAATGGCTCATAAGANAATCAAAGACTGGAGTAATACCTGCGATTTTTAGTTTTTTACTATATGTTCAATGGGTGTATAATGGCTCATAAGAAGGTTAATGGCATAACTGACCACATCACCTTGATTGATTTCAGGATCTGTACCTTGATACACATTTAACAGCTATAACTTAAATGGTTCGAAAATGGCAGCCAACTGTGATAAAAAGGCTCGTGGCATAATTTGCGTTATCACCTAAATATAGGTCACGAGTAGTATCTGTGATGTCTAGAACTTCAATTGATGGAAAATGGCAGCCAAATATATTTAAAGGAAGGCTTAGTGCATAATTGGCAATAACAGTTTGGTATAGGTCATGAGCAGTACCTATGATATGCATTTGATGACAATAGCTTCAATTGATGTAAAATGGTAGTCAGCTATGCTTATAAGGAAACTTAAGACATAATTGACCATGTGGCTCCGATCTGAATTTGTATGAAAATAACTTCGANAGCTATGCTTATAAGGAAACTTAAGACATAATTGACCATGTGGCTCCGATCTGAATTTGTATGAAAATAACTTCGAGGGATGGAAAATGGTGTCAATTTTGGTTTTTAAAAAGGCTTAAGGCATAATTCAATTTTCATCTTGGTTAGACTTGTACTTGTCTAAATACAGCAGTCATTGAATGACGTCCAGCTGTGCCTGTAAGTTCATGCGTGTCCGACAGATGTATAATGCACTTAAAACACGACCTGAGGGAAGGCAGCTACAGTTCTGTATTCGGGGCTCAGTTTCATTGCATAATTAATTCAAAAACCTAACTAAGATCATGCCTATGCCTACTAAACTCAATATGGCCACGAACACGTGCAAATAATCTAATTTTATGAGGTCACGTTAGCAGTCGACTAGGAAACACGAGCCCGAAAATATAAAACACTTAGTATATTTACGTACACAATTCTATGCTTATAAAATTCAATATGGTGCTGGTCATTGCCTCATAATCACGTTTTCTGACATAATAATCGAATTCTCATGAAAATACAAATCCGTAGACATGCTACTCAATATACTAATTTAAAAGTTAAATAAAAATGTATTTAATTAAATACAAAACTTTAATTTATAAAATTATGATTTTTTTTTATCCGTGGCTGCGGCATCATGTACCACAAATCCGTCTTGGAAATACGAATCCACAGACACATTGCTAGNGTGGCTGCGGCATCATGTACCACAAATCCGTCTTGGAAATACGAATCCACAGACACATTGCTAGGCACAATCTTACCTGTAAGTTTGAAAAGTTAAATAAAATATATTGCATTAAATAAATAACGTTTATCTATAAAATTATTTTTTGTTTAATTGATGGAAGTTACATCATAATCAAATTATTTTTGAAGAAACTAATCCATAGACAGGTTGCTCGATACACTTTTGTCTGTAAGTGTAAAAGTTATCCTCTTATTTATAAAATTANAGTAGACATGCAACACGGCATACTTAGGTCTCTAATTTTTTAAAACTTAAGAATTAAATAGGTAAAATATTATATTTATAAATGCATTTGTACATAACATCGTATTCGAACAAGTTTTGAAAGCATTCGTGACTGACGACACATCACGAACTAAAGTTATGTTTGAAAAACTCGTCGCTACATTTTAGGAATTCCTCTTTTAATTCAACGTAGAAACTCTCATAGGGAGACAAGTAGTATTCAGTTCTGCCTTCGTATTAGAAATTCTTTTAAAAAAAATACTGGACGGTAGATACATAACACAACCTGTGTTTAAAGTAGTTTTTTTTTTATAATTATATGGGCACTTAACATATTATTCGAAAGTTTCTTTAGAATAAACCTGATTGTAGACATGTGACGTGCTATAGTCAACTTTAAAAACCTTTCCTGAAAGGCGTATGGCTTAGTTGTCCAGATCACCTCAATCAAAGACTGGAGTAATACCTGCGATTTTTAGTTTTTTACTATATGTTCAATGGGTGTATAATGGCTCATAAGAAGGTTAATGACATAACTGACCACATCACCTTGATTGATTTCAGGATCTGTACCTTGATACACATTTAACAGCTATAACTTAAATGGTTCGAAAATGGCAGCCAACTGTGATAAAAAGGCTCGTGGCATAATTTGCGTTATCACCTAAATATAGGTCACGAGTAGTATCTGTGATGTCTAGAACTTCAATTGATGGAAAATGGCAGCCAAATATATTTAAAGGAAGGCTTAGTGCATAATTGGCAATAACAGTTTGGTATAGGTCATGAGCAGTACCTATGATATGCATTTGATGACAATAGCTTCAATTGATGTAAAATGGTAGTCAGCTATGCTTATAAGGAAACTTAAGACATAATTGACCATGTGGCTCCGATCTGAATTTGTATGAAAATAACTTCGAGGGATGGAAAATGGTGTCAATTTTGGTTTTTAAAAAGGCTTAAGGCATAATTCAATTTTCATCTTGGTTAGACTTGTACTTGTCTAAATCCAGCAGTCATTGAATGACGTCCAGCTGTGCCTGTAAGTTCATGCGTGTCCGACAGATGTATAATGCACTTAAAACACGACCTGAGGGAAGGCAGCTACAGTTCTGTATTCGGGGCTCAGTTTCATTGCATAATTAATTCAAAAACCTAACTAAGATCATGCCTATGCCTACTAAACTCAATATGGCCACGAACACGTGCAAATAATCAAATTTTATGAGGTCACGTTAGCAGTCGACTAGGAAACACGAGCCCGAAAATATAAAACACTTAGTATATTTACGTACACAATTCTATGCTTATAAAATTCAATATGGTGCTGGTCATTGCCTCATAATCACGTTTTCTGACATAATAATCGAATTCTCATGAAAATACAAATCCGTAGACATGCTACTCAATATACTAATTTAAAAGTTAAATAAAAATGTATTTAATTAAATACAAAACTTTAATTTATAAAATTATGATTTTTTTTATCCGTGGCTGCGGCATCATGTACCACAAATCCGTCTTGGAAATACGAATCCACAGACACATTGCTAGGCACAATCTTATCTGTAAATTTGAAAAGTTAAATAAAATATATTGCATTAAATAAATAACGTTTATCTATAAAATTATTTTTTGTTTAATTGATGGATGTTACATCATAATCAAATTATTTTTGAACAAACTAATCCATAGACAGGTTGCTCGATACACTTTTGTCTGTAAGTGTAAAAGTTATCCTCTTATTTATAAAATTATGCATCCAATATGGCGGATATAAGATGGCGACCAGTCAACTGGTCCACTGCCAAATGCCATGTGCTCTTGGACCTACCAAATCATACTACTTTTGACATTACTAGTAATAGGAAAACATAGTTTTAGACTGGAAACCTGCAAAGCATAACGCGTACAAAAATCTTTATTGTGCATTTTTCATTCCACCTGGAACTAGCCCGAAACTAAAATATAGTATTTTAAATAAAGCACAGAAATCCCAATATTGACTTCTGATACTAGGATTAATTGTGTCAACAGCAAAGCTAATAATGCAACTTTCATGTGTAGAAAGTATTCAGATTTACTTAAGAAATGTCACATCAGTTACTCTAGTTGTGGTTGCTAGAGTACTCTAGTGTAGTTTCTAGCATTCTAGACTCTGGACGAAAAGTGTGTGCGTTCGATTCCAGATTCTCCCAAAGAAATTCACTAGTTGTGAAGTAATGCTGAATATAATATATATGAATTCGGTAAATAATTCAAATTTATTTGGGTGAAACATAATTTTTTTTACTTTGAAAATGCATGGCAAGCTGCTTCTATGCTGGCCACAAGTGGCCAATAGCCAGGTTATAGGTGGCGAATAGCTAGGCTCTACAAGTGGCCAATAGCCAGGTTATAGGTGGCNTACTAGTTGTGAAGTAATGCTGAATATAATATATATGAATTCGGTAAATAATTCAAATTTATTTGGGTGAAACATAATTTTTTTTTACTTTGAAAATGCATGGCAAGCTGCTTCTATGCTGGCCACAAGTGGCCAATAGCCAGGTTATAGGTGGCGAATAGCTAGGCTCTACAAGTGGCCAATAGCTAGGCTCTACAAGTAGCCAACATCTAGGCCGCAAGTGGCTTGACAACAGTTGGCTGACGACATGTGGTTGACTTACGGCAGGCCAGAAGCAGAAAGCCAGTGAGCCACTGCTGCCACACATGGCTCACTGCTGATGCTGACATGTCTCGGGTGCAGTTTTTCACGAAGTAAGCCGTTTGTGGCCAGATTATATTTTGCTACATGGAAGCTATCCGGACAGTTTCCGAGATGTGGCCTACTGCAAGAGGCATCATGTGGGCCACAGGCATCTGCGGGTGAATTACAGTGGCTGACTGTTATTGCTAACTGATTATGGAAACTACACGTGGGCCGCTCGTGTACAAGCAGATTTGCACGTGTGGGCCAACTTATACTTGGGGGGCTTTCATCATGTCACGCTGGTTCTTCCAAGTTTCGAAGATTTTTATCCTCTCGTACACCTTTCGTCAATTCATGGCGTGGGGTCCATACTGTGTCAACATACGGCCATGTAATTTCGTAGTTTTGTGTCCCTCCGCCCACAAAANACTGCGTCAACATACGGCCATGTAATTTCGTAGTTTTGTGTCCCTCCGCCCACAAAATGTGCACTACGACATGTTGTTGCTCGGAGGTAAACAGCTGACCTCGCTCCTACGTATCACCTTGTGTGCACGTGGTGTCATGGCCTTGCTGCTACGTATCATCTTGTGTGCACGTGGTGTCATTCGTCAGCCCCTCCAGTTGTTATTTTTATTGTTATTATTGCGTAATCTCACAACTCCCTTTTCCTTGTCTGATTCTCCTTCCTCTAATACTTCGTATAACCAGCCGCAAGTTATTATTAAGGGAGGTGGGCGTTCTTGAGAAGTGGTTCTTCAAATAATTTTATCGTGAAATATTTTATTACTAATCGAGATGAAACCACAACTTTACGGAAGGATGTATCTAGAGACGATGCCTCAAATCTGAGAAACTTTGTTGAGCAATAACAGCCATCCTGAAAAGAAGCNCCGGAAGGATGTATCTAGAGACGATGCCTCAAATCTGAGAAACTTTGTTGAGCAATAACAGCCATCCTGAAAAGAAGCAAATATGTAGTTAGGTCCATGTTATTATCGAGATTAACTGTAGAACTCTGAGGAGGCATTTTTTTTTAAACACACTCACGTTACNAGTTAGGTCCATGTTATTATCGAGATTAACTGTAGAACTCTGAGGAGGCATTTTTTTTTAAACACACTCACGTTACAAGGTTCGGAAGGTCGAGGTCATCAACGTCACGTATCAATCCCAGAAATTGATATTGTATTGTTGAATTGTTTGTTTCGTGAAAAGTAGTTTGTGTTATATTGAAATAAAATAAAAAGATTATTTCGACTTTAAAGAGTCACTACCTACTTCTCATAATAATCTCAATAAGTTATTAGTGGTGTTATTTTCCTTACTTTGGACAGGAGCTTATCTAACCTGGTTTTTACTTGGCGTTCAGGGTGGCACTGTCTACTGTAAGCACAACTTACGTGAAATAAGACGTNTTATCTAACCTGGTTTTTACTTGGCGTTCAGGGTGGCACTGTCTACTGTAAGCACAACTTACGTGAAATAAGACGTAGGGACAGGTGTTTTCGCGAAAATATTTATGACCATGATATATTTCAATATCCTTACGTCCACAACTTCCTTTGGTTTATTGGCAGCGTGTCTACGTGAGAAGACATGTTCNTATCTAACCTGGTTTTTACTTGGCGTTCAGGGTGGCACTGTCTACTGTAAGCACAACTTACGTGAAATAAGACGTTATAATCAGGGACAGGTGTTTTAGCGAAAATATTTATGACCGTNGAAATAAGACGTAGGGACAGGTGTTTTAGCGAAAATATTTATGACCGTGATATATTTCAATATCCTTACGTCCACAACTTCCTTTGGTTTATTGGCAGCGAGTCTACGTGAGAAGACATGTTCTTATTTGACTGGGCCAATCAGGATAAAGTACTTCGATACTGAACGTCCATGATTCGCGGACAGACACTTGAGGCACGTGACATTTAACATCATCCAACCACCAAAGTGCATATGAACAAAAGTGTTGTGGAGTACAACTGGTATTGAAATCTATCCGCGTAAAAACACCTGTCCCTATCTACAGTCAGTTCACGGTTAACTGGGAACTTTTGAAAACCATGCTAAGGACCTAATTTTCTTATATTGTAACCTTCCGCCAAACGTTAAATTAGCACAGCGATGGACCGCCTCGCTTTATTAATGCATCATCGAAGTGAAAATGAATGTGGAATTTATAAGAAAGTAAATATGTTTATAATATATAAATTAGCTCTATTTTGTGTATACAAGACACTCTGATTTGAGAAGCCAAAAATGTCAACATTACACTCTCAATACAACGTCAAGTTTGAGAACTATTTTTGTTGTTTTGCTGTCAACTTAACACTTTCATGCCCAGTGTATACAATCGGCTACATATTGCATACGAGGGTTGTATTTTATCAGTACTGTACACTGCGAAGCTTAGAGCCCAATGATCTTCCCTGTGGGTACATGATTTTCAAACCGTACTACTGTTCTACACCATGACTGCTTCATATCTCTCACCACTACAGTTGACACGTTTGCAGCTCATTTGGTTGTATTAACGAAACATGTTCTTTGTCAAATTTAGTACAGCACGGATCAAAAAGTTTCTTATTTTCAGCACCATAAATTATAAGTTAAAGTGGGAATGGGAAGGTTAACAGGAAGCCTACATTTCAGTTTTTACTGTAGCAATACGTGTGTAGATATGGGCAGTGATTCTTTCAGAGTTTGATTTCAAAAGCTCTTACTTTACCACGAAGAGTCTTTAGCTAATTTTAAGAGTTGAATGTGTGCGATGATTGCAGGGGGTGGTGTGAGAGAGTATCGATGATAGTAGGGAGTGGTGTGAGAGAGTATCGATGATTGCAGGGAGTGGTATGAGTGAATATCGATGATTGCAGGGGGTGGTATGAGTGAGTATCGATGATTGCAGGGGGTGGTATGCGAGAGTATCAATGATTGCAGGGAGTGGTATCAGAGAGTATCGATGATTGCAGGGGGTGGTATGAGAGAGTATCGATGATTGCAGCGAGTGGGATGAGAGAGTATCGATGATTGCAGGGAGTGGTATGAGAGATTATATATGTCTGTTGTGTTTCCTACAGGACTTCGCAGCCTGGACTCACTGAGCCTAGCCCACAACAACCTGAAGGAGGTTCCAGCCAGAGTCTTCTCTCACCTCACTCTGCTCAACTCTCTGGAGCTGGAAGGAAACTCCATCACGTACGTCGACCCGCTCGCCTTCGTCGGACTGGAAGGTACAGTCATCCTCACAACTCACACTGCAACACTTACTCTGCATGCTCGACAACGTTCTGGGGGAAAAAAAATCCCACATGTACTTCCGCAGTCTATAATTTCGAGGAGTTACTAGTACCCTCAGTGTAGGCAGCCACGCATCACGGTGACGTTTCACCCGTTCAGTCCCGAATTTACTTACGAACTGAAGGGTTGCAATCATTTGATTTTGTTATGTGCACTGTACTTGTGTTGAACAACGTATACTTTATTCGCGGTTATTTCCAACTTTTCTGAAGCCATGCTAAAGTTCTACTTCCAGGCTATTCCTCCGCCTTATGCAAACAAAGCTTAACTAAGTCTAGAAAATTACACCAAAAGACAGTGTACCACATTCGTGAACACTCAGTGTAATATTGTTTTGAATGTGGACTATTTGCTACTAGACATTAACAACACACAAATATTCTCCTCTTTGTATTCATATCAATTACAAATAAAATATTATAATTTACAGACTAAATATAAGTTGAAGTTTAAATTATCCAAAAATAAGTTTATTCAATGTTTACAGAAGTAAAAAATATTTTTGTGATACGCAACATGTTTAAGAAACAACCAAGCACGTCATACATGGGATGATTTTTCAAATTTTAATTCAAAAGTGTGAAGAAACCGCCAATAGACTATAGTGTGTATTGGTCGATCTCACCATTAACCTTTCATAGATTACAGGTGCAAAATCTTCAATAAATCAAATTTCTTACGAGGAAGACGCTTAAAACACTGCCTACTGATTCCTCGACTTGTACAGTCTCAACCATAAATATACTCCGTATGCACGGTGTTCTCGATAACTAACACGGTGACTGTGAGTGTTATTAAGTTCGCGGACCGTCGCCCTGAGTGTA
>NQII01004501.1:0-32506 GCA_002778355.1 Clitarchus hookeri
GCAGGAGAGTAAGTAGGCTCTTAGCTCCGCGCTGCACGCGCCAACCTTACTCCCCCCAAGACGTCTATCCCAACGAGACTATATTACCTGGAAAACAGACAAGTGCATTCCAATGAATGGCGATTGTGTTTTGTTACTTATACGTGTCGCTGGTATCGCCATCTTTCGACGGAAAGCTGAACAAACAAGAGACTTTGAAGATTTGTCTCTAGTGTCCACCAACAGGTGCGCCACTTACCAATTCTACCTACCGGCCGCCAAGGATACCAGCCCCTTAACATTTAGAAGCTTAATTAAAGTTAAAAGCAAATATCAAAACAGTTCTTAAAGACACTTTAACTTACATTTATTAATATATTGTCAGGACCATGTAACAATTTCATTATAAACACAAACAAATTCATGAAACTGCTAGAAATGTAACAACTTTGTGGATTTATAACCACACGGATGCTACCAGAAATGTACCTGTAGTTTTGGTGCATGGTTGTTAATATGGTTGCTGTCATAAATATACAATATAGGACATTCACATTTACTTCATACTTTTCTGAAACCTTGCTTAAGTTATACTTCTAGGATATACCTCGGTCTCATTTAAACAAAGCTTAACCAAGTCAAGAAAATTACATCGAAGGGACAGCACACTGCATTTGTGCGCACTCAGTGTAATTCAATTTTACATATGAACTATTTCTTACTGGGCATTACCAACACACCTATTTTCTCCCTGTTTTTATTCATTTTAACAAAAAAATAAGGCACTCTCATGATAACACAAGTATAAAATGGTGTGATACATGACATATATAGGAAAGAACCACACATATTATACGTGGGGTGATGATTCAAAGGTTTGGTTCATAAGTGTGAAGAAACCACGACTAGACTATAGTAAAGCTGAATAATGTTGATCATATAATTTTCTGTAATAAATAATCGACAAATCTTATTGAAGCAAAAATTACCTATGTGTCTGGTAAATAAACAATCCAATACAATGCGCATAAAAAGTACTATGCACTTAATAAACACTCGAACAACAAAGTATTATGCTGGGGACACTGACAATACAAAGTTACGTTATTCTGCTTCCATAATCCCAGGCACTATTAAAGTCACTTGATGTCATAATTAATTGGAAACGGAACTGAAAATACACCACGCACATTTTACCTAGAAACCGATTCTAGTTCTATTTATAAATGATTTATTTATTGTCGAGATGCAGACATGTATCAAATAAATGAAAACAAAATGAATTTGCAATTTCAGAAAGAAACTTTTATTTCATTAAAGAAATTCAGCAGCTAACAAATTTAGCTCACAATTTAATTCCTTGAGCTCTCAATGATAACTCTAAAGAACGAATTTAAATCCCTGGAGTGCACCCCATACAGTGTATCTAAGATTGATTTTGCAATGCAAAATTCATAATTCGCTTTTACTTGGCCAGCTCTACCATTATGAAAGAATTTACATTTAAAAATGCCTAAAAGATCAGTAGATATTTTTAATACTCTTTATGTTACAATTATATATAATGACTTGATCCATACGTGGCTACTACATGGTTATGGCGTAGTTAATGTGTGGTCAAGATGATAAAACAATTAATAGTCCACATATCACTTAGCTGTAACTCTCCAGACAAAGGCATGAAAACTAGAGAATATCCCTTGCCCAGACAGTAAGATAGAAACTGAGGCAAGTCGTTCACTGACGAACATTGAACTTGAATTTAAACTTGAGAAGTTGAACTCTCAAATATTGGAAATGTGAAATACTTAAATAGTCAAATACCAAAGTATTGGACCCTCTGGAACCTATGGGCAAAAATATCCAAAGAATTAATTAACTGTTCCAGAGTTATAAAACATGGCCCGAACAATCGGAGAAAAGTACTGATGATATGTACTTACCACTCTTGGAGAGTAGAGAAGAAACTGCTTAGGATCACCATCTTGGAAATTAGAAAAAAATCCTAAGATTTAAATGTAAAACTAACTTTGCACTTCACTAATCTACATGACATACAACAAAAGAGAAAATAAGCTTTAAGGAAGCTAGGCTACCGCAGAGACCTCTCAGAACACGGAAGCACGTGGCAGATACATCATGATTCCACTGCGTCAGTGCAAAGAGCCCCTCACATGCGGTTACGGAAGCAGGAGGAGAGAAACCTGCGTGTAGGTGCAAAGATTACAAAATTTGGTTCGCAAGTTGTTCCTAGAGAGCATTGGGAGTACCGAAAACTTTCCACAACTGTTCTGCACTTAGAAATACATACGTTGCACTACTGGCAAGTAGCACAGACAAGGTACAGCAAAAAGTGTCCCACTGTAAGGAATGTGAGCATTGCAATTGACATCCGGTGTAAATTGAACTGTCTGTAGCTAGCAACCGGCTTCCAGCAAGTCATGGAAACAAATTTAACACTGTAATTACTTCCAATACATGAAACCTTGACTGAAATATTACAACTGCACTAAAATATGAATAAATCACCATTGGCCTAACTTCACCAAAACAGACACAATTAATTAGGCAAAATTATCAAAATATATGAAATTATGTAAAATATGAATAATATTGTGCCCCAAAATGTTGGAAAAATTTTACAACAGCACAGTGAATTGGCAGGGTTTTAGAATACCACCATAGCTACCCCATGCTCGTCGTAAGAGGCAACTAATCGGGACGGGTCAGAATATGAAATTTGTTCAGAACATCATCTCATGCTGCTTCCTTTATCATCTTTTTTATAATCTTTCTCTGGCCACCTCGCCGGGCCCTGTCGCACTTTTCCCCTCTACAGCACCGTCTGAGATCAGGGCGATGCCCTTCCTAATGAGGGTCTGTCCTCACAAATGAGTGCTGCTTCCAAATTGTGTGACTACTTGGTGCCTTTGTTGGTGATGTCTAGCGAACCCTTCTCATTTGGCCAGGATGACGTGCTACCGCTATACGAAGGAGGAAGGTGTAATAAATCACAACTCCCCTGAAATTGCACCAAAGGGTGTCTTCTATAGTGGGGAGTCTGGGATGTTTTTCCCATTAGGAGAATAAAACGTGCATTGCTCATGATGTATGATTTTGCCCCTGGATTGCTCTGGTGTACATTTTGGTGTGCTACTGGGTGCAGTAATTTGCAGTGGATAAGGAAGAAGTGTAGCTGTACCTATGTACTCCGTAGGTCTGTGAGAGGTTTGTCACCCTTGAAATGGCATACCCTGCAAGGTAATTTACCTCCTGGCTGTATTTACATTCCCCTCCGGAAGGTAGGCTGAGTCTGACGAGTCCTAGTATGGAGGAACTCAACCATGGCTTCCAAAAGCACTCCCCAAATGATGGCACCCTCAACAGCCACTTTAAACAGCACTACAACGATACTGATAGTGATTCAGTTTGTGATTCTGTAGTGCATCAGTCTACCACTGTTAAGCTATCCATACCATGTGTTTTGTTTATCTGATGTTTAGAAGGGCACACTTCAAATAGCTAAAAGGTGTTGATGGAGCAGCTGGTGATCATGTTGCCGACGCTTCTGATCGAAACATCTAATGTGGCCCAGTCGCAGGGACTCTAGGTGATTAAGAATTTCAGTGGGGCAACCGCGAAATTTCCTGTTAAGGTAAAGTCCCATATGTCCCCCAACTCCAGAAAATTAGTCATCCGGTGTCCCGACCGATTGGCGTATGAGTGAGCGAGTGAAGAAATTAGGGCGGCTCTTAACAGTGAGGTGATGAGGGTGATTGAGGTGAGAATGGAGCGGTGCTGGAATGAAAGGGTGGGGGAAACTGAAGATCCCCGAGAAAACCTGCTGACCAATTGCATCGTCTAGCACAATTGGCACTTGCAAAAATTGGGTGACCCGGTTCGCCTTGGCGGGAGGCGAGCAGGCTAACCGCTCAGCCATCGTGGCCCCTGACATCCAAGAAAGTGAGGTCTTATGTGAGCTGCAAACTCAGTATATCATTGATGGTCACCGCGTGCTGAAGATAACTGATGGTGTTAGGTCACCTACAGCTATCCTTATCTTGATTTTTGGCCTGCATGACCTCACATTAGTTATCAAAGTCAGTTACTTGAATGTGTGTGTTAAGCAGTTTACTGCTGCTCCTCCCCTCCGTTGTTAAAACTGTCAACAGTTTGGTCACTCATCTGTGAAATGTAGGAATCCACCAGCTTGTCCAAAGTGTGTGGACACACTGCATCATGATATCCCTCAGTGCAGCAAACCCCTGAGGTGTTTGAACTGCAGCAAAGGATACCCTGTCTGGTCGAAGGAGTGCCCTGTTTACCAGAAGGAGCAGGCTGTCAAGCAAATCCTGGCTACCGACAAGGTTTCCTTTGTCGAGGCAGGGAAACTGTGCCATGCACTCCAGGGCCCGAAGCCTACTGCTGTTCCCTACAGTGATGTTGCCAATGCTCGGCCAGCATTAAAGGATGCATGAACTCGGACAGTCAATGTGACTACCCAGGCAGAAGTATCTGTGATTGCATAGAAACACAGCGAGTTCTGATGACCCGAACCACAACAGTAGGTATGCACTGTTGGCCAGCTGACAAAAAAACTGTTGAAGCTTGCTGTTGTTACTAAGTGTCTGCAGCAAGCTGCTCAGAAAAAAGTCGACGAGTCAAAGACTCCGTCGCTTAAATCCCTTCCTATGAGTGAACATGATACACATGATTGCATTATCCACTCGTCAACTTGCCAGCCTGTCTCTCTGGAGCCAGAAGCTGAGATGGCAGTTAATGATGATTCGCAAAACACTGACGAAGGCTCAAGGGGCTTTGAGCCGTGATCAACAGACATAGGGGGAAATTGGAGTAATTGTTTCTGCACACTTCCTTTCCTCAACTCATGTTCCTCGTACAGTGGGACTGCGGAGGATACTTTCATAATCTTGAACTGAAACAGCTCGTAGTGTCCCTAACCCCTGCAGTCATTTCCCTTCAGGAAACACACTTTAATCCCACTGATACGGCCTCCTTTCAAGGCCACACATTTTACTGCCGGAATAATGTTTTGTTGGACAGTGCCTGTGGCAGTGTCTGTCTTGTGGTGAAGAATTCTGTTTATCATAAAGCTGTTGCCCTTTGCACTGCTCTGCAGGCAGTGGTGGTCAGGGTTTGCCTCGGTGTGTTTGTCACTATTTGTAGGATCTATGTACCCCCTAACCTGCATGTAAGATTGGCTGGCTTTGAGGAACTTGCATCTCAGCTCCCACCTCAATTTATAGTCATTGGCGATTTAATGCTAACAATCGGATGTGGGGTACTGATCACAGGGATGGCCGGGGTCGTTTACTCGATTGGTGGATCACCAGTTATTATATTGCCCTGTTGAACACTGATACTGTCACAGACTTCACCACCTATACTGGCACTTCTTCCTGTATCAATCAATTATTCTGTAGCCCAACTTTGGTCATCCATTTAGGTTGGTCTGTTTACCCAGATCTCTGTGAGAGTGACCTTTAGACTATCATCTTGTATTGGGTGTTGTTTGCTGCCCTAACTATACCACCTTGGTGGGTGCTTAAGAAAGCTGACAGGGCTCATTTCCAGAGTTACCTCCACTTCATTGAAAAGGTTCCCCATGACGTAAATGTGGCAGTGGCTCTATTCAACTCTATCGTCATGTCAGCTGGGAAGGCTGCCATCCTTCAATCATCTCAGGGATGCTGTCTGTGTCAGACGACATGCACTCACACACTTCAGTGCTCACCCCACTAGAGCTAACCTGGAGTTATTCCGCATCTTTCGGGCTCTGGCGCAACATGTCATCAAGGACAGCTGGCAGAAATCCTGTAGAGCCTTAATTTCGTCACTTGTATCACATGCTTCCAGTAAGTTTATCTGATGCAATGTTTGAAAGCTGTGTGGACAATCTCTCAGTGCACAAGTTACCTTCCTTCGGATCAACAACAGTATTGTTACTGATGGGAAAAACATAGCAGATTTGTTATGTCAGTATTTTGCAGATGTTTCGAGCAGCGCACATTACACTCCCTCATTCCGAGCCATCAAGGAGTCATGTGTCAAATTTGGTGGCTCGGGTGAGGAGGAATACAACCAGCCTTTCATTCTTCTCGAGTTGGAGCAGTCTTTATCGCACTCTAAGCGTACATATGTTGGCCCAGACAATACCCATTATGCTATGTTGTAACACCTCCCATTCGATAGGAAACTGTTTTTGCTGAAGATCTTTAATAATTTTTGGACATCTGGTGTTTTTCCCTTGAAGTGGTGTGGGTCAACCTTTGTACCAATTTTGAAACCAGGGACGGTCAATGGAGATGTTTCCAGCTATCAACCTAGTTCCCTCACCAGCTGCATCTGTAAGGCCATGGAGCATATGGTTAATGCACGTCTAATGTACTGCTTTGAGATTTGGCAGCTTTTATCGCCTCTTGAGTATGTTTTCCGCCTAAAAGGTCCTGCAGCAGATCATTTGGTCAGTTTGTAGGCTGCCATACAGACCGCCTTTTGGCGAGGGTAGCAACTCCTTACTGATTTCTTTGACCTGGAGAAGGTGTCTGGTGCAGCATGGTGAAATGGTATCTTGCGGCAGCAGTCCACTTGGATTTTTCGTGGACATGTTCCTACTTTTGTACAGAAATGAATATCTTTCTGCACCTTCAGGGTTCGCAATGGTGCTAACAACTCTTTGGAGTTNTTCCTACTTTTGTACAGAAATGAATATCTTTCTGCACCTTCAGGGTTCGCAATGGTGCTAACAACTCTTTGGAGTTTATTCAGGAGAACGGTGTGCCACAGGAGCATTTTGAGTATCGCTCTGTTTGCCATTGCTATTAATGGCATTGTGTCAGACGTTTGGCCAACTGTGGAATGTGTGCTGTATGTGATGACTTTACCATTTTCTGCAGTGCTGCATCTCTATGTATGGCAAAATACCAGATTTAGATCCAGCTGGCCCTCCACCACCTTGGCGACTGGGTGGACAGCAGTGGTTTCCTCTTTTACATGGCCAAGACACAGGTGGTCCACTTCTGTAGAAAACGTGGCATCTTTCCTTCTCTTGAAATGCTTTGGTACAGCTCTGTTTTGCCAGTTTCTAACACTGTCATATATCTAGGCCTCTTGTCTTGTTCGATTGTAAACTCTCTTGGAGTAGTCATATTCTGTCCCTGAAATCTCGCGGTGTAAGGGACCTGAATCTTTAGAAAACATTATGTGGTCGTAACTGGGGCTGCGGACACAGTCACCCATCTTTGGCTGTGTCGTGTCCTGGTTCGTTGCAAACTAGACTATAGCAGTGGTTTTTTTTCTTCTGCTAGGCTGTCTGTGCTACAACTGTGTTCGCGATGCTGGTGTTTGTATTGTGACTGGGGCTTTCTACAAGAGTCAGGCTGTCAGTCTTTTTGCAGTGGCTGGTGAACCTCTTCTACATTACAGGTGTGACCAACTGCTTCTTTCCTGTATGGTGTGGGTGCATTTGGACTCTTCGCACCGTCACCACAATTCTTTTCTTCCTCCGCCTAATGGCCGATTGTACTCCGCTAGTGTTTGTTGCCTTTGCCTCATCGTGAACAACCATGGCTGACATCACAGGTTGAGTTTCACCTTGACCTGGTGGAGTTTTCTAAGGCGACCACTCATATTGTTTATAAGGGCCTTTTTCTTGATCTTGTGTCTTCTGTTGTTTTATTTGTTTTGAAACTGGTGGTTCCAAATCAGATATCTCAACTGGGTGTGCCTTTGTCACTGGTGCTTCTCTGTATACTTTGGAATACATCCATCTGGTAGTATTTTGACTGCAAAGTTTTCTGCTATTTTCAAGGCTTTGATTTTTATCAGTAGATTTTTTCAACAATAATTCCTTGCGCCGATTCGATTAGTGATTTGGCAGCTATTAGATCTGGCTTCACAGCTCATCCACTTATTTCCACGATTCAGAACAAACTGGCGGGGGCTGTGCGGTTAGTGTTTGCGTCGTCTTGCTGTGGGTTCCAGGGCATGTGTGCATCCGTGGTTATGAAACAGCGGTTATAGCGGCTAAGGAGGCATGCATCAGTAGATATAAAAAGAGACAGCGGGAACAGGTATCATGCACCAGGATTCGCCCGCCACAACGGTTGTCGAGGAGGTTGCGGCCGGTGGCCTGGGATGGACATGTTATTAATAATATTGCCTGTTTCGTTACAGAAAGCACTTCAGAAATGAATTATTTTGCCAAAAAATCACTTTTTTCTATAAAAAAAATTCCCAAAATTTGGGAAAATGAGGGAAGTGGATTCGAAGCTCCTCAAAGTAAGAGCCGAAAAGTCCTCAGGCGAGCATGAGGATTAGAAAATCTTAGCAGAATGAGTCACTTAATCCTCAAAGCAGTAGAGGATTCAAGACTCCGAGCCAGGTTCAGGGGACCGGGAGGATCAGTGGACATGGCCCCCCATCCTGTAGCTACTATGTCTACACCTACCTAACTTCACCCACCCCCTCAACACACCAGGCTTCACCAAAACCTCACTCCCTGCCCATTCCACTTAGTGGCAATTATTATAAAAATCACAAAACACCGAAAAAAAATTCCAAAGAAATCTTAGAACATATTATGATACCCTACCCATTGCTCATCCCACTCCCCTCACCTTACCCCTTACCCATCACTATCCCTACCCAATCAAATAAAAATATGAAATAATCACAAAAAAATTGAAAAATTTATTCTAAAAATCGAGAAACATATACCATTAACCTCACACTCAACCCCCATCCCCTTTTTTAATCCCTTCTTAATTACATTCATCTCGGTTATAAAATTCGAGAATAATCTCAAAGAAATCAAAAAATTGATTCTGAAAATCGACGAACATATTACATTACTGATTCCGACACCCCATGTTGGATGCTGGTGACCTTTACCTTGATCCCAATGACCTTGTAAACAAAAATTAAGAAAAAATTATAAAAATTGATAGAAACTATTAAAAGTTTAGGAATATACACCGAAGAGCCAAAAAAACTGGTACACCTGCCTAATATTGTGTGGGGCCCCCGCGAGCACGCAGAAGTGCTGCAAGACGACATGGCATGGACTCGACTAATGTCTGAAGGTATGCAGGAGNCCGCGAGCACGCAGAAGTGCTGCAAGACGACATGGCATGGACTCGACTAATGTCTGAAGGTATGCAGGAGGCAATCCACACCATGAATACTGCAGGGCATTCCATAGATCCATAGGAGTGCGAGGCGGTGGAAATCTCTTCTGAACAGCATGTTGCAAGGCATCCCAGATATGCTCAATAATGTTCATGTCTGGTGATTTAGTTGGCCAATAGAAGTGTCTTAAGTCAGAAAAGTGTTCCTGGAGCCACTCGGTAGCAACTTTCAATGTGTGGGATGTCGTATTGTCCTGCTGGAATTGTCCACGTCCGTCGGAATGCACAATGGACAGGAATGGGTGCAGGTGATCGGACACTTATTTTTAAACTGTAAGAATTGTACACATAAGCTGAAAATATAGATATGGTAGTTTGCGAAACACTTAATACCTGGGATGGGATTAAATACAGCAAAGAAAATATGTAATAAAAGCTTAAGAATTTGTTTTATTCTCAAAAGCTGTTTTCTTTCTGTTTATTTAAGGGAAAGTGTTATAAAAGTACACAACTTACTTGCTTAAAACGTGTAGGTTAGTTAGTGTCAATTTTGTGGGCCTAGTCTCGTAATTTTGTGTAAAGACCATCTTAGTATCTTAGAAAAAAGGACAAATACGAATGTAATATCACCCTCGATAAACATTTTTAAAAACATGCATTTTAGTTTTTTGAAAGTAAAAATAAAGTTGCTATTAAACTTAAATTGCTAAGCTAATGAAAGCCATTTAGAGAAAAATCAAAACAACTTCAATTTATTAGAAATTTCTATGTCTGAAAATACTGTATAATATAAACCCAACTTTTTGCAAGAGGGACTCTTGAGCCCCACCCAAATAATTTAAGGTTTAATTTTCATTTCATAACATCTTGACATATTATTTAGGCATACAATGTGAATATAGCCTAAATATGATAGCCGTGCTATTGAAACG
This sequence comes from Clitarchus hookeri, assembly GCA_002778355.1. Classification (NCBI taxonomy): domain Eukaryota; kingdom Metazoa; phylum Arthropoda; class Insecta; order Phasmatodea; family Phasmatidae; genus Clitarchus; species Clitarchus hookeri. The sequence continues at coordinate 10,061 of NQII01004501.1, forward strand.
AATCTTAGTAGTAATATGTAATTAATAAAAAATATCTATACCAAATGTTGTATGTTAGGCCTAACTTGGAATGTATAAATTAACAAAATGTAAAATTTACGTTGTGTGGCTAAATTTTTTGTAAACATAATGATATGCCTTTACTATTATAAAATACGTTAACATTTTTTTAATACTTAGGTCTACATCACATACGAATTGCTAAACGCGTTGTGGTGCATAAACAATACCATAGTACCGTAATGAAGGTTAGGTCAGATGTAAATAGTAGATATCAAAAAGTCCAGTGTTAAAACTGCCTACAAAGTGGAAACATAAACACCTTTAATATAATTGTGTACGTCAAAATGGTATTCGCAAACAGAAAGAATAGATTTTGGCTAAACAACTTCAATGTCTCGCCTAAATGCGTTAAACCATGTCTTTCTGTTTGTTTCGTTTTTCGTAAATAACAAATATTTTAATAGGGGTTTTGCAAAATGTGCTAGTACACTGCGGTGCAATAAACCATTTCGATGAGTGTGGTATACTTTACTGTTTATTTTCTCTTTTCATTACTTCAAACAATTTCTATTTAACCAAATACGTATCACCACTGAAGTAAACAAATGCGGCGGCTGAGGTTGTATCTGACTTGTGACGTCACGTGTGAGCAGGCGTGACAGACCCGTTTTGGCGAGCATTTCAAACGTAAAACTTTTATTCTATCATAACTTTTTCAAAACTAATTTTTAAATCGTTATATTTTGTAAATACATTTCTAACACATAAATGAATGAAAACCAAGTGCCAGCAAAAATTATGCATGTTGCCCATTGTGCAGCAAAATTGCAGTGAGAGCTGCAGAAAATTAATTTCTTTCAACCCATCCTGTGTAACTGCATCGAGAGAGAAAGCTGCTGTTGCTGCACTACAATTTAAACTAACAATTCAGTGTTATTTATTTTACAAATTGCTTACCAGAAACCAATATCAATTTGATAACACTTTACATGATAACTATTTCTTACCAGCCATTAACAACACAGCATTTCAGTGATTTTACCTCACATTAACTACAAATATATTTGGTGTTCATGGTAAATGGAGCACTTTGGAAAACCCTGATGGGGATTTACTTCTTTTCTAATTTTTTTATCCTTCTGGTGTATGTAGCATTTACATTGCCAGAGACCATCTCTGTATTTGTGTGCCATCCAAGAGAAAATCGTAGAAATTCTTAATATGGAAATTCATACTCTTATGTTTGTAAAACAAAAATATCTTGATTTCAGTAGCCAAAAATTTACATGTTACTCTCTCAATATGTCACGTCTGAGAACTGTTTTTATTAATTCACTTACAACTTAACTGGGATGTTAGTGTGTACCGTAGCATATATGTAATATAGTGAGTCTTTATTTTCAATGATTCTTTTTAAAAAAAAAGTGCTTACTTTACCATGAACAGTCTTTAATATTATTATATTGTTAAACATTTATGTGTGTAAATTTAATTTAATCAAAAACATGGTACTTTTATATTAACCACTGTATGGAACACTTGTTAAATATGGTTTTGTGCTTTGGCACTTGGGAAGAGATGCAAAAAATAATATTGTAATAATAAATTATTGTAAATTAAGGTACACCGGGGTAAGTGGGACCGCAAATTTCACTAGTGCAACTTTAACTTCTTATTAACAATTCATATGTTCACAGAACTTCGTGAAATTTCAGCAGCATGTTTGTTAAAATATGCCTTAACTATAATTTGAGTTAAATGATGTTAGCTCAAATTGTGTGTTCTGTAGGTTTTCTTTTTTTTATTTAGTCGCCAATGGGTTCCACTTACCCCTTTATCTGGGGTAAGTGGAAACTGCTAGCTCTTTTTGATTAAAAACTGTTGCCAAGTGGACGGGGGAAGTGTAAATGAATAAAGGCTTCATTTAAAAAAAACAGGCTTGTGAAATGTTTTTGGAGATCACCTCCAAAAAATTAGATTCTTCTTCTGTCTTTCTTTATTCTTCCTGAAAATCATACTCATCCGAATCAGAGCCAATCGACATCAACTGCTCTATGTCCTCATCGTCTTCGCTACTATCAGCTGCTTCCATTTTCTTCTTGCCTTCCTTTTCTGCTGTTGCAGAATTTCCTTTTTTGTTCTTATTGTCTGAAGAAACTTTTAGCTTCACCAGAACCTCTTCCGACGTAATAACTTCAGCCCCACCACACATTCTCTTTCACTTTATGTTCAAACGGGGAGCTTGCTTCACTTGCTCAAGGAGTAGTTCCTCAAAATAGATTTTCCAGACTAGAGGTAAGGATTAAGAAGGAGAGGATACTGGGTCTATTTCACTCTGTAAAGGTAGAATGCTTAATAGTGAAAATGAATTTCCACAAGGTGATGGGTTGGTGACAGAAGTTCCTGGTCCCAACTCAGTAGTACTCTTCTTTCCTTCAACATCACACCATCTCCTGAACTGAGCTGGGTCAAAACGATCCTTGGGAATTACTTTGTCGTTGAAAAGGAAAATACCATATTTTTCAAATCCCTTTTCAATTATAGTAGGACTTAGGGTTTTCCAAATTGTTGCTAACATTTATGAAAAAATTTACTTGGGCAACTTGCTACAATAATTTTTGCGTTGCCATTTGACAAGTTCTTCAGCCTACTTATCTTTTATGGGTTTGAAAACACAGAGATCCATGGACTGGAGTATATGGGTCGTGTGTGGAGGTAATTTTAATACAGTTATGTTCTGCTTCCTTGCTTCCTCTATCAGGGAAACACCAACATGAGAACTGTGGTCATCATAAATAACAACCACTGGTCTCTGAGGGAGCAGATTTTTTAGAAAGCTGTTTACGAAATATTTTTCGAAGGTGATGGTGTCCATCCAGCCATTCTTTGTGGCAGCGAATGTCATGTTGGGGAATTCTACATCTTTGGGGATCCAGGAATCCCATACATTTTTTCCTTTAAATACCACAAGTGGCTGCAATTTCTCGCCAACAGCATTTGCACCCAATAATACAGAAATGTTGTCTCGTCCAGAGCCACTAATCGCCCTATGAGCTGGAAGTCCTTTTTCCCCAAATACCTTGGTCTTCTTTGGGTCAAGACAGAAACTTGATTCATCGAGATTATAAATCTGTGATGGCAGAACGTTTGTTGTAACCTCTTTCAAGAACTTGAAATAATCTGACACTACAAATGGATCTATACTTCTTTTGCAGGCAACTTCCACGCTCTGAGGCTTTTTTATGCTCAGATTTAACTCTTTTTTGAAGCGAATGAAATAATCATCTCCTGGAATGCCATCCTTGAAAGGTGTTGGAATATCGTTTTCCCTCACATAGTGCCCTATAGTTGCCAGTTCCTCCTCCTTTGATATACCGAAACGCCAACGCTCCATTGTCTCTAAGCAATCAGCAATTTCTTTCTCTTCAGCAAGAGGAATAGACGGTGGTCTCCCATTACTCTTGCTTTTGACACCCCTCTGACCTTTGACTCTCTTGAATAATGTTGCCTTAGGGATTCCATAGGCTTTGGAAGAACAGTATAAAGTCATCTCGCCTCTTTTTACTTTTCCCATTGCTACAAGGAGCGTTTATTTTGAGTAGGATGCAGGGGTCCTCTTTGGTACGTAGTTGCGAACCATATCTGTAACATATTAACAATTTAATTTTACTCAATATTTGTCATATTGACAAAATTCAATGATTGGGGGTATGTGGAACCTACGGGGTAAAGGCTCCACTTACCCTGAAACATTGGGTTCCACTTACCCCATCAACATACGACACATGGCCACATGCAAACACCTCAACATTCCACATTTCATATCAAAATATCCAAATTACAACACTTAGGTATGCTAAACCATCAAATAAAGTGATCTTACCGAAAAAATGGCGATGAAATTCCGATTGTAGAGGTCTGCAGTGAGAATAAAAGAAGATCAACAGGTTGCAAAGCACTAAATTCTGGAACTGTCTGGAAGTATCCTCATCTTAGCCTTCCTTGCGCATCAGGCGCTCTCTCTAGTCTGTCTCATTCAACATGGCGTTAGTTCAAAGAAATTCCACTAAATGTAACCAAAAGATTATTTAACCATGTTCATTGAACCCTGTTGGGTTCCACTTCCCCCGAATTTCCACTTACCCCGGTGTACCTTAATTACAATTTTGGAATATACTTATTTTTTATGAACTGTTATTTAGGATCCGTATTTAAAAAGCCTTTGTTAATGTGGCCATTTCAATTGGGTCTGGTTTTTAATGTTTTCCTTTTTGTTCATTAGAAATACTTTAACTGATGTATGTACTGACAAAAGAACTTGGTCTAATTTGAAGTATAGTCATAATAATTATTTTTATTATTATTTTTACACCACGACTCGCCACCAACCCCATCCCATGGTCACCCACTCTCCGGTACCTGGGTGTAATTTTCGACTGTCATTTCAATTTCATTTCTCACCTCGATTCCGTCACCACGAAAGCCCGCCCCTGTTCTTTGCCCATCCTCGGAGACTCCCCCCGAGATTCGCATCCAGGTCTTCCGCACATTCATTCTTCCCATTCTCATATATTCCCATTCTCATATACGCTTGCCCTGCCTAGACTCATGTCACCACTCACACCCTCAGACCACCCACCCACATTTTCTTTTGTTCACTTCGTCTCATCCTCCGCCTCCCCCTCCCTGTAGCACACCAGCAAGTTCTCACCGTCGCCCACATCCTTAATTTCTATGTCATCCTCGCACACGTCACTGACAAATTCACTCACTCATGTTCAAGCCACCTTGACAACCCTCTCATTCGCCAACTCACCAACCCCATTCCACGCCGGCCTCTACTCTACACCGAAGACCTGAAGAGAGACGCAGTCGAGGACCCGGAGGAAGCTAAGCCAGGATGACGACGGCCCCAGCTAAGGCTGATGTAGCGCTGGGCCACCCACATCACGACGTCCGTTAGCCCTGAATCACCAATTTATCAACTTCGCCCCTTAAAGTAACGCCTTTTTATGCATCACCTCTACAATGCGCCCGCATATTTCTTACCGCTTTGCGCGTGCCGGAATGCCAATTAACCGGCACGCTCCCCTTTCACTACACTGTAACTAATTCACCAAAAAAAAGTCATCTCATCACACACACACTGAATGATAAACCTGTAAGTACCTCACGGTCGGAAGGGCAACACTGAACCCAAAACACAGTAATTTGGGCACAACACTTTCTTACACTGTACAAAAAAAATTCTTGAGCACACTGCTACTCAATGGTTGCACTATTAAATACACTGTTTCTTCAATACAATAGATTAATATTTGGTATATACAGTATTGCAAGAATATTGTATATTGGGGTGTCAGATTTATAATAGGAAATAATGATAAAGTATTAGAACTAAAATATCAAAGTACTGATAAAGTAATGCCCCCAGTGGAAAACACATGTACCATTCTAAGTCACTCACTGTACAAATCGTTAGGGAGGAATATATTTTAAAAAAATATTATAGTGATTATGTCAATTCAGTGGTTTTCTATTTTAAGGTTTCTAGGATTCTTGATGGTATACCTAATAATGTTATTCTTATAATAATGTTATTTATGGCATCCTTCAACAAGTATTTTATGTTTTACATTTTGCAATGAGGTTTTTGTAATCTAAAGTAGGCTTACACTAAAAAAATTCACCTAATGAGTAACGGATTTCAGATAAGTTGCTTTAAAATTAACACCCAGTTACATTTTTTTGAAAGTAATGAAAAGTTATTGGTAGTTACTTTATCCTCTAAAGTAACACAGAACACTCGGTTGTAGACTACAATTTTTCAGCCTCGCAAGGTATTGCTGCCGTTATTTTCTTACAAAAATTGACGTGAACCACGCGTCCACGAGTTCCTTGTGCCCACTCTGACTGCCTCAGTTACAACAACTACACTGGGCCGCACCAACCACATCAGGCCAAGAGTGCGTAGTGCGGGTCGACAAGAAAGGAACTTGAACCTTCTTGCAGACAAGGATTACACAACTCAAGAGACCGCACTTCTCATTTATTACAAGAGGTAACTCTTTTAATAAGTGGGTAGGCAATCTGAAACGGTGTTTACCCCAAAGTGTCATCCAGCAGTGTACAGAATTTTTATAAACATATTGAACACAGTCACCGCATTCACGGTTACAGCCAGGAGTGTTTTCCATTGTATAAATGGCAATCCAGCATGGCATTCCACACCTCTTTGCCCAGGTGGACTTGTCAATCCCTTCAGGAGACAGTCACCTGGTAACGCTGTAGCCAGTGTTATTTCAACGCATCATCGGAAGTGAAATTCAAACACTTTTATGAGAAAATGTAATAACTTGTTTAACGTGTGTTTATATAAGGATAATTATGTTTTTCTAAAATGAAGATTGCCTATAAAGGCCTCCCGCATTGTATTAATTCATTTAGTGTGGTGACATCCCCATCAACTTAACAACTTCAACATTAACAGACATTTGTTAATAAACGGGGATGTTACCAATGTGTTAAATTTAATTCATACAATTTTTCACCATCATAATCACATCACAGAGTGCACATGTAATGTTTCATTCATTCGCCGTTTGACTTCGGTTTTCGCCACTCGTGACAAAAGCCGACGCCATTTGCCCAGTTCGTCTCAACACCCGAATAAGACCAGCTACTTGGTCGCCTGTTCCGCAGGCCCCCTCAGTACCCACATATTAGGCTGCAATAATTTAACTACAATAGTAATATATTAGTCACCAGAACATTTGTATTATCTTTAATGTAGTGAGGGAAGAGCCACCCGCAATCGCGTCTCAATATAAGACCACGTCTTTTTCACAGCTTAAGTGCTGAGTCCATTATCGTGCATCATTCACACATTATTCAACTGTAGCAAGGACAGTGAATAAACCGCTCAACCAAGTGAAATCAGTGTAAATTCATTATAGGGCATCCTTTGTAGCATCAACCGTATTTCGTTAGCATATTTCAGGCGTACGAGACGGCCTACAGTCTCGCCATCAAATATGAAAGGTGCAATTGTAAGTACGCGACACGTATCAACAAACTGACGGAGGATTACCAGGGTCCTCATCGGCCATCGACCGGACGACCCTCATCATTAGCTCACCACTGAGTTATGGCGGCAGGCAATATAACATCCAACCAGCCCTGGTTAACCTCGACAAGCGTCAAAATGCTACAGCGATCGTAGCACAGGTTTTAAGGATTTAATGTGCATATTTTTCCAGGTATGTTGTAGTCCACACAAGTTTTATTGCCCTTTTCAAATATTGGTGGAAATTTTGCCCATTTAAGTCTATCTGGAAAGATACCATTTGATAGTTATTAAATATGTATAACAGTAAAGTATTTTTTGGCTGGCAACATTCTTTGATTAAGAAAACAGGCATCATATGAACCAGAAGTTTTTTTTTTTTGTTTGTTTGCTTTTTGTCAAATTTTACTATGTCATTTTATGTGATGTAAAAATTGTGATTTATTATTTTTTCCATAAAAGCTGCTAGGTTTTTGTGTGCACTGATATACTTAAAGTTATTTTTATGTTATTTAGCAGTTTAATTCGGGTGGTTGTGAAAAAGTTATTAAATTCATTTGCTATTATTTTACTATAATTTTTAAGACTGCCATTTACTCCTACTCTTACATTGAACTAAGCCTGTAAGTTTCAAATTATGGAAAGGGGTTTTTATATTTGAATGTAAATATTTTTAATTATTCATTTTGATAAGACATTTTTCCCTTAGAGTTAAAAATAAAATTATATATTCTTTCGTTTTTCACTTTTTAAAAATATGTTTAGCGCTCGTACGGGCTTCCTCACATGTCCAGACTCCATGGGTACAGCCGTGGCTTCAACCTCCTCTCGGCGAACTTGTTGAAACATAAGAAACATTGTCGAGAAACTACCTACTGTGTGGATTTTTCCAAATAAACGAAAAATATTCATTCATTGTGATATAGAAATAGATTCAAGATTAAAACATAATGTCTAACAATTAGACACAGCTTATAGGGAGACACTGTCGAGCAAAATTGCCATCTATATTTTGTTCTCTGAATAAGATGAAAGTCTTTGAACGATATCGCCTTTTTGCAAAGAAAGTGCTACAGCAATGCCATCTGTTATCAAAGATGTACATAACCCAGAGAAACCCAGTATATTTGTTCCTCTAGTTTATTTTAATAAAAGTTCGTAAATAAATTATATGTTTTTAGTTATTTGACCTAAAGTCACTTGGCCTAAAATTATTTGACCTAAAATAATTTTGCCTAGAGTCGCTTGGTCTAAATTGTTAAGCTTAAAGTCACTTGGCCTAAAACTATTTGGGCTAAAGTCACTTGGCCTAAAATTATTTGGTCTACTGTCACTTGGTCTAAAATTATTTGCTCTAGTCACTTGGCCTAATTTTAATCCAAATGGTGGGTACCCAAATTTAAATTGGGCAATTACTTTAGAGACAAGCTTTTATTGCAGCAGTAATGTCTGAAATTTTTCTACACACAGAAGATTTGAGATTTGCTGATTGCTAATGTTACCCTTGCCCAACAGAAGCTTTATAAATGTTTAGCAAAACATTCAAATACGACATAAAAAAAAACCTACTTTATGCGGGGTCAAGTACTGCAATATCAAATTTTAATAACTAACTTACATTACTGTCAACATATTCCTTACCTTTAAATCTACTGGAAGTGCAGATTTCCTTGTCGCTGGCTTCATAACCTCTTCTAAATTATTAATTTGTTGCACTTTTTTTTTTTTTTTTTTTTTTTTTTTTTTNAACTTCCTGTCAATAAAATCAAATGCATCTACATGTTTAATCACACACTATCGTCTGACACCATTATTTTCTCAATTCTCTATCTCCAAATACTATCCACATTTCTGCCATTTTTCATGAAAACTAAATAAATGTTGTTTTAGGCCTAGAATGGTTACGGAATATCATCTCACCAAGCTTACATATAGTGAGATTATTTCACATGGAATTATTTCATTTGGAAATAGTTTTTATTCAAGAATAGCAGAATGAAAAATGTTGTGAGATTTCAAGCAAACCTATAATGAAATAATGTCGCAAGATCTCAAGAATCAGCCCCCCTGGCATGAGAGATGGTTGCAAGCACATGGTGGTGGGAAGCCACTGCTGGAGGTATCAGTATTGGCGTTTGCATACTTGCTCTCTCTCTCTCTCTCTCTCTCTCTGTGCTCGTGCCATGTGTCGCTGTCGGTTAGGCCGCTGCTGCCAAATGCACTTGGAAAGTCGTACTCGCCTGGCAAGGCGAGATTGTTTCCCAACAACACATTGGGTGGTGACTTGCCAGTGGTGGTGTCAATATGGTGATGGATGGTGAAGAGTGATATGGGCATAGGTGATCATCCCTGCAGGTATGATACTCGCCCACAAAGAGATGGAGCAGGGTCATGAGATCCTGATTGTGCTGCTCTGTTGGGTTCGCATGTAGATGCTACAGAGCTATCTTCAAGTGCGTACTCTCTAACATGTGCATAAATTCATGTCACTTACATCTGGTGAATTGTGACCCACTGTTGGTTAATAAGGCCTGCAAATAACCCCTACATGGAAATAGGTCGTTCTGAAGTACTTTATCTACACTCATTGTGCATGCACTGTATACAGGATACACTTCTACCTATATTAATCATTTATCATTTACTACCACAATAAACAATTTCCAACTGGAAGGTCTGGAAAATTACCCTATGGTACTGATTGACATTCTCAAAAAGTTTATGTGGGACATGTGCTTCTTGTGTTCCATCAGTTCGCCGCAACTTCAATTGGTAGCACTTGCACACTGTTGCATGTACCACCTAGTGCTGCATGTTTGGCTGGGCCAGGAAAATTGTCTATAGACATTACATATGTTCTATTCCCATCCTTGGGTGACCTTTGCTACTGCTATATGCATGCTCTAAAACACATGCTCCTTTTCAGCTGGGAAATGAATACTCTCCACATGTTATGTGTTGGTGAATGCCATTCTAACCATACATCTAACACTCATTAGCTTGTGTGTCACAACATTCGTGGTGTTTTTGTGTAATGGTACATTCTTGCTGCATGTGCAACACATTGTCAAGCAGTTCGCACATGATCGTATCACAGCTGGTAGCACTGATCTATTGCAAGTTTACCTCGCATATTGGCTCCCACATGGTAGGTGGCAATATGTCCTCCCATTCTCCATAGACTTGTACTACGATGTCTGCACAAGGTGATAGGGACAGTGCATCCACCAGCTCATTTTCCCTTCCCAAGACATGCTCCACAATGAATTTGTAGGCTTGCAGCAGATTGCTGCTTGCCTCGTACATGTTGTACAGCCAAACTAAGCATCATTTGTATGTGCATAGTGTGAAGCACTGCTACTCGAGGTAGGCTCTGACAACACTACTGCTAAGCACTCATGCTCATTGATATACCAACTCTTGGTATGACCGAATTTGTAACTCGTGTAGTCTATGACGAGTCATTCTCCACTGTCCTGGCACTTATATACTGCAACACTGCAGCGAAACCATCTTGCTTAGTGTTAGTTTGGAGGTACAGATGTCTGGTAGAGTCATACCAGGCAAGTGTAGGGAACTCTCAGAAGTGTGACTTTATTTGCTGGAACACCTCGTCAGTGGTTGTATCCTACTGAAACTGCTTCTGTGGTGGTCTTTCCAGATCTCCGACCCTACTACCACATCGTCGAGGAAGGCGATGGTGAACTCCCCGATGAATATAAGACATACTCGTACCGTCATGGCCAGGAAAGTGGCAGGTGAGGACTTGTCGAATGGCCTGGCACAGAATTGGAAATGTCTGCCATCAGGAACTTTAAAGTGGTATTTTCATGGCCTTCGAGTTTCACAGGAACTTGCCAGTACCTGTTTCTCTGTAGAGTGATGACAATCCATTTACTTGTCCCAATGAATTTAAGATATCCATGACACTGATGTATGGTGTCAATGTGCTACATTTCACTTGATTCACTTGCCACAAGTCTACTAAAACTTCCATGTGACGTCTTTCTTCGATGCAAGTGTGGTGGCTGAATTAAAAGTAACTACAGGGTGGAGTTTATAAAGGCTGTTCTTGCACCACAGGGGGTTGCAGACTTTTATACTGTAGTTCGCCGGAGTGCATCATGGACAGAGAACATGTCACATCATTCGTTACGAAGACATTAAAGAGCCTCACGATTTTCTAGTGGGATGTCATCTAACTGCGACAACTTGATTGCCTTTCCTGCATCAACTGGTTGCCGGTCAAGGTTGTAAACAGTTCCTTATAGACGAAAGGGATACAGCAGGCCGTGGATTTCACAATGGTGTTTTGCCCAGTTAAGCAGGGAATGCCGAAGATGTCATCTTCCTTTAAGTCTGGAGTAAATATTGCAGTTGTGATTGTCTGAAAATAACAAATATGCACAGTAATGGTGGCTTGGCCAGATGCAATTCCTGTATGCTGAATTGTAGTCAAATTAATAACACATTACTTTGGTGTGACATCTACTGGGTTTATAAAATTTGGCTGCACAAAATTATGAGAGACTGTGGTGTAAATAAGAGCATAACAAGGCTGTCAATTAATGTAAACCAAACTATGATTGAATTGAGATTGATTGATGCTAATTTGGTAAATAGGGATTTGTTGTGGCATCATGTTGGAAACATCATGTGGCCCTGAGGTACCATGAAAGGCTGGCTCCCATTTTTCAAATAACTGCTTGCAATTCAGGTCGTTTGTTTAATGCAAAGGTTTGAATTATTTGGTCAAGCACTGTGCCATATAAATCTTTTCCTCTGCAAAAGTGACACAGAGTTGGTGGTGGTTTGCTCTTGTTTAATTTTATGTTGCTCATTCGCGCACCACTTTTACAATTTTTTTTATCGAAACAGTTACTAGAGCTATGGTCTCACTGCCTCCACATTTACTTCGAACACTTCACACTCAGGCAGATTCAGGTGGTTTTTGATGAGGTGTATCTTGTGGTTGATAGTGGTCAACTTCTCTGCCATTTCTTGCTCTTATAGAATGAGTCTGCTCTGCGCCTGGAGTCACGTATAGCACTTTCAAAGCAGCTCTAGAATGTGTAAAGGAACTCTTCCCACTGCATGCTATAGTGTGTGATCGATTACCACCAAAAACATGCTTCTACAGAATGTTGTGCTTCAATGCAGCTTAGCCACTCCTCTCATAAACCATAGCACCAGATGTGTGTGGTGCAATCATCCAAAACACTAATGGGTCTGTAAGTAGACCCAGCGAATGTAGACAGCAACTGGAATTTGACGTGTGTGACAACACTGGTCGGCCATGGGGCGAACGATGCTGTGGTGATTGGTTGTCTTCTGTGGACTTGTGGTTATGCAGACATAGTCGGTTGAGCAGATGTCTTGGCTGGCTTGTGAAATTTCTTGCAGAAAGTTTGGCAAGATTGGAAGGAAAAGTGTGGGTGGTTAGTAAAATGGGAGGGAGAAGTGCTGTTGAAAAGTCTGGCTGGTGTAGCCTAGATTGAGTGAGTGGCATTATGTTGTTTACATAAGCCATGTGCTTGTGGAGTGCATTTGGCAGCTGCGGCGACACTCGCTGTTGCTGTGCACTGGCCGCATGTGAATGGCCAGCTTGCTGTGCCAGTCTTTCATTAGAGTGCAGGCATTGCCCATGTACATGTATAGACCACACTCGGCACAGTCTGTAGGGCAGGGCGTTGTGCTGCGTATACACAAAACCAACGCATAATTTTTACTCTGTCCCCTAAATCCCGCAGTAGTTCACACTTTTCGCAGCATAATTCAAGTATTGTGGAATCAGTTAATTTTTGCATGAAGTATCCATCCCTGGGCTGAAGTTCGGGCAGGTAGTGAGAGTCTTGATAGGAATTATAGCAGACTGATGGGTGTAGGTGGTGATTCCAGTGTGTAGCAAGGACATACCTGAGTATTTATCCAAGATTGTGGCGATATTGCATTAAACAGATACCAATATTAAAAATAGCAAGGGTCGTGTTTGTTGATATTTGCGATGTTGTGGAAATCCCAAAAACCACCAAAAAAAAGGTTGCCATGTGCCACTATCGCCAGCTGGTCATTATGTGGTGATTGTAGGCGACTGGTGAATCACCGCAGAAGTTGAGAGAAGCACCTATAGTTTGCAGTGATATGGTGGATGGTTAATTATACCTCCCAGCTTCTACTCAGCTGAATTAAGACATGTTAGAATCTCAATGCAGAAGGTACATGGAGGAAAACCCTGCAGTTGCATAAAAATAGTGTTGCGGTCAACCTGCAGGAGCGATCTTGGGGAAGAGGACCCTCTGGTCGTGCGTATGTCTCACAGCTATGGCCATGAGATATAGAAACTCCTAGGGCTGTGAAGCAAGCCACCTAGTAAGCTTTAAGAAAAGACTGTCGAATACCATGTAATAGTAAAGTCCATATATATTAACATGCAAAATACTAAACATCACTGGCATGGTTAAAACACAATTTACAAATTTACTTTCTGGAACTAAGATAAAAAGCTCGAGCAGCCTGCTTTCAAAACCAAAAGATGTCTGTCCAGAGAACTGTAGGTTTGAAATTGAAGCCCCAGTTGCATCAAGTAGGTGAGGGGAATGGAAGATGTTAGCAGCTGGACAAGATGAAAAACAGTTTCTAGAAATTATTTAATGTTGTACTTGACAGTTGAAACATATCATGAAGTCTGCCAGTAGACCATAACACATCCCACCTCTATATCGTCTTGACGACCAGCATAACAGTATAGCCCCTGGTCAGTTTAAGGCACATTACTAATTATAGATAGCATCAGAGAAATAATGCACACAGAAATCACCCGGAGAATCAATAAAAGTTCAATGACTATTACAAAATGTTTTGGTAATTATCCCTATTTATTAATTTTCGTATGACTGGCCATAGTTAACACTAATAATGTATAGTCAATTCAGAATTATTCAAAATTACAAGCAGCAAAAACCTAGAAATATTTTTGAAAAAGAATTTCAAAAGAATTTAAATACAGTCCGGTGGCATTGGTACAAGAATATTTTTCCCATTTGATGGGGTTGGAAAAACACAAACAAAAGGGGTAATACAATTTTAGAAAATATTATGGATAAAAAAGGCACTGTATTTAGAGGTTACAATGTTAGCATAGTCCTGAAAGTGGAGAGGCCAATTTCAGAATAGTTCTATTATTTGCCAGAATTACTGGCCTGCTTAAAACAGAGGCCAACGAGTAAATAATATATCAAGTCCAGTGAGCACTTTTGAATTGTTCCACAAATATAGCAAAAAAATTAGCAAAACCATTCAAAATAAAAAAGATTCAAGGTGATACTGAGAAATTCTGGGCTGTTGGCGATGGCGATTCCAATTTCGCACCATGCAGTTTGGATTAAAATGTGCACCAGCAACTATTCAAAGCATGGATACAATTCGTACTGGATGTTCCGGTAGGTGAATTCCCCCTAGCATATTTGGATGTGATGTAATTATCTGGCAAGGTGCATATTTGGATTATGTAATTACCTAGTCGGAGGACGCAGTACACCTGGCTATTGTACTAGAACGACTAGCAAACAACCAACTCATATGTGCCGACAACTAGTGCCACATTGGAAAAACCTGTACTGACTTTCTTGGTCATCTGAAAGCTGCCGACAGTAGTATACCTAGTGACCAGCAGCGTCGAGTAATTATGGAATACCAACCACTGTGCACCAGAAAACATGCGAAAATTTTTCTGCCTGTTGATCTGGTTAAAACAATATATCCCAGATGTTTCCACCATCACCATACCTCTCACTGATCTGCTATCATCGCAGCACCGTTTCCAGATGTCAACTGAAGCCGACATCGCAATCGAGGATGTGAAAAATCTATTTAATTGATGTAGTTTACTCACCTGTCTCGGCCCTACACAACACATGTATTTAGAGAAACGAGCCAGGAAAGCCTGCTAGCAGTACTGTTTCTGCTGGGCGAGAATGATGTAAGCCGGATTATCTATTATGGAAAAGCCAAGATTTGGTCCAACAAAATTGTGTTATGATGTTAACGAACACGAATGTCTCGCGATCTTCTATGCTCTTAAACGACATCGCGGAAATTTTGAATACCTAAATTTCACCTTGAAGATGGACACTCGTTTGATATGGTTGTACAAGATGAGAGATGCCTGGAGCACGCTCACGCGTGGGTTCTTAATGCTACAATCCTACGATTTCATTGTCGAGCATGTCCCTGGAGCCATGAATAAACTCACCGACATGCTCTCAAGTCCACCATGCCCTAACAACATAGCACAGGAAGGTGGAGACTTGAAATAAATCCTACTTCCAGAGCATCCAATTGGCGATGTACAGCGAAATCAGGTACCCATAATTAAAAATACCGAACAACCTACCATCACTGTCGCAGTCACTTTGTCCCAAGATGTGATCCGATCACAGAAAACATCCAGTGCGACAGGTCATTATCGAGAGGCGTGCGCGAATCGAGACATTGACCACTGGTGGGTGATCGAAAATCGAATCTAAAACTGTGCACTAATGCAAAACAGCACTTAGAATCTGCACGTACCATCACAGGTAATTTTTTTTTCCAAAACATATGCAATACTTAATCAAAGCTTGAGAACGATTCCGCATACTATTTGCAGTTCAAATCAATAAACATCAACAATGCTTTAAGTGGCAGAAACTACCTCAGTGCCTGGTATCCAAACAATAAAATACAGTGCCCCATTAAAATTGTTATACATTTGATAATCATCAGAACAACAACACGTTTTCCTCTGGTCACTTTTCTGTCAAAGTAAGTGGGCTAAACCAAGTTCGTTAAGGGATGGAGATTTAATTCAATAAAACCACCTGACAAATTTTCCCTGGCATCGGCCTGGAATAACAACTTCACTAGAAGCAGGGAGCACAATCGACTGATTACAGACTACTGGGCAGCTCATTGACGTAGATAAAATTATTTTTGTTGACACTACCAACTCGGTATTACTTACCCATGACACCCCCAGTCGAGTGTCGATACAGCAACCCAGCTTATATAATACACCAAGACCCAAAATGCATTCGTCCTCTATTTCTGCTAGGTGCCAATAGGGTGGCGCACCATCCTACTGGAAAATGAAGTCCCACACCGCCTCTTCTGAGGAAACAACCATCCTGTAAGCATGTCCAATTAAGGGATTCCAGTAACAGTGGGCTCGTGAAAAAAGAAAGGGCCAAAAACAGTGTCTTTGGATACAGCGCAAAACACGTTCACTTTGGAGGAAGCGCACTTGTGTTCGGAGGTTTCATGACCCCATATCCGCACGTTGTGCCGGTTCACCTTACCATTTGTACGGAACATCGCTTCATCGCTAAAAACCAGCTTAGACATGAAGTCATCGTCTACCTCGTTCTGGTCAAGAACGAACGTGCTGAAATCATGTCTCAGTTCTTTATCCCATTCGGTAAGTGCCTGTACAAGCTGTAACTTGTATGGTTGGTACAGCAATCGCTTTCGCAATGCTGTCCATGCCGTCGATTGAGGGATTTGAATTTCCCGGCTAGCTTGTCGAGTTGATTTTCTCGGACTGCGAACGTACGCTTGTTGAATTCATTTCACATTATCTTCCAACACATGCGGCCGCCCGGAACTTTTGCCTTTAGAAAGGCACCCTATGTCACAGAACTGACGAAACCAATGTACGATACTCTACCTATCGAGAGGACTACGTCCGTATTTGCGATGGAATTCACATTGAACAGTCGTAACCGATTCACATTTAGCAAACTGAAAAACACAGAATGCCTTTTGTTGTTCTGTCACCATTGTGATGCGGACTAGCACACAACACACGCTCATAGTGCAACGACAGACGCTCCCGATGCCATCTCTTGGCACATAAAGGAAACATAAGACCGTCCCCTTCACGTTGACGTGTCGAATGAGAGCTCGCTTCCCCTTCACCACCTCAAACCGAGAGTTACTAATGCCATCCAAACCGTAACACCGGACATGCTGACAAGAGCATGGAACGATCTTTATTATCGCTTAGATGTCGTTCGGGCCACTCATGGTGATCACATTGAACATTTATGAATGTATGGTAAACAAACTTCATGGTTCCACGGCTCATTTGATTGGTCAATCGAGGTTGCAGGTGGTTTGGTTTTGATATTATAGACCTTCAAAGTTGGGGTATTCTTTTATACTCATCCTGTATTTTAAACAGTAACATCAAGGCATGCACTGGGGTGCCTGAATCCCCCATTTATGTCTGCATCTTTGTAGGACTTAGGTCAGTGTTTGCAAGGTGGCAGAGCCACATAGTCGTTCGGCCCACAACCCCGAGGACAGAGATCTCGTACTCATACAGCGAGTGTTTGCCCATTACATTAAATATCGGAATATTTGTATTATTTCGTTTTCTCTTAGTATGAACACCGAACACCGCCAGTGTTACCTGTCGCCTACCACTCAGGTCACATTAAATAGCGTGCCCAACTAGTGTGGCCAAGAACAATGTATGAATAACATGTGCACGATATCAGGCGAATAAATGGCAGTTCGACTATATTAATTGCCAATTTTAGTATTTAACAAAGAAAAACCCCGTTCCGCCATTTTGTGGTGTAGGTCAGACCGACACGGTACAATAGAATCTGATGTCACCGCCGGCCTGTCGCCACCCATGCACATGGTCACCGACCATCTTCCAAAATTATGGTCCGCTACAACAGCTGAAGTCTTGGTCTACCACATTGCATTACAGCGACTGTGTCTATCACGTACAATTAGTTAGTTTAAATGTATGTCCGTATTTCTTTCATGTGATCTGAGAATACACAGGTGGCATTCATAAGCTATCGTTGTTTGTTGACGAACCTCTTCGTACAACTGCAGCTACATATTTAGTGGTTTTTAAAAAAGGGGATAGCAACCCATCCACTAGTCCCAAAATGTGTTTTCGAATACTGATTAGTGCATACTCAGGGAAAAAGGACATAATGAGTGCCAAATGTTGGTTTGAAGATGAAAAAGGCAGCAGTAAATGTTATGTTATTGAGATGCACTAGGTTTAAATCATGTTTCACAATAAAATAAGAATTTGTACAAACCACGAAACTGTTTTTTGATTAAGTGTGTTTGACAATATGGTCTTGAAATTTTTAGGCCTATAACTATAACTATTTATGAAAACTGATATAAAAATGTTTTTAAATAAAAACATGGAATCGGACAAAATGCAGTGGTATGTTTAGGTACAGAATTATTTCCAAAATGGGTGTTTTTCATACTTCACGAAAACAGCTAGAGCTAAACTTTTAAATTCCATGATGTAGCAAAAATATTTTAATGCATTTAAATAACCACTAAAACCAAGTTTTTCTTCATCTTCATAGCAGTACAATTGGAACATTGCATGAATTCAAAAATTGTTTTTACGAAATAAAGAAGAAACATTTGCATGCTCAAAGAATACCATGTAATTTTATTAGCAAAAATTTCAATGGTATATATACAAAATTATTATGGACAATTTCAAGGACTGCAAGCTAATTAATACATTTTAAGCATGTTCAACATAATTGCCATGTACCAAAATTAACTTGTGTCATATGTGTTAATCAAATGGCTATAGAATATAGTTAGTGTCTGTGGTTTGAAAAACAGGCGCCACTATAAGCATCAAAATCCTAGTTATTTATGTAACAATTAAAAAAAACATAATTTAAGCACGTTCCATATGCAGTGGACTAATGATTTCTACAACTGATTTTTGTGATATTAAAGGTCTGTGCTAATTATAAGGGTGTTGTAAATTACTGTTTAGGTACTTTGTGCAATCCATATGTTTAATCTGTTTTACAGCACACATCTACGAATGTTTCACATTTCAATATATTGCATTGTATATACAAAACACACCAATGTAATTCTGTTTGAGAAAAATCAATGCTGAGAGATCAACAGACAAGGGGGCAAACTTAAGCAGCACTAATGTTTCTCATTTTCGTTGTGAAACAAGATATTTTGAGACAGAAGTGCAGCCAACCTACGGCTACCAACGAAGCAAAATATCTTAAGTTATTTTGTTGAAGAAGCAGTTTGCGCAGAAGCCAATTTTAGCTTCCGAAGCAAGCTTGTGCGTACGGAATAGCTTGCGAAAAACGAAATGCTATCTCTACAGCAAAAGTAAAGCAAGCACTTAAACACACACGATTATGAAGACAAGGAGCCATATGCAGATATGCTCCTTTTCTTGTTCTTCAAGACTTCCTTCCAGAAGGAAGGCAGCACTCCTTTTCTTAAAAATACGTTGCAGAGATACGAACAGGCTTAGTCGCCCCTTTCCTTACCGAAGCAAAGGCTTGTCTCGTCCTTTTAGCGAGGAAGGCAGATCGTGTACCGAAGATACTCGATTCTTAGTGATATCATGGAAACGTCATCGTTAACAGCCAACAGGAAGAAGTTAAATATTGTGTGTACCCTAATGTTCTTAAATAGTCTGTGGTGAAGATATATTATTTTGATCTGAAAAATGTCATCAGCTGGAAAGTTTGAGCCGTTTTAAAATAATGAGGGAAGCATTTTATTTGGGCTCGTTCGCACTTACGCGAATGTTATTGAAAATAAGCAGCCTGATTACAGTAACCTGACGGCCAAAAAGGAGGCATGGGTCCAAATAGAATGCCAATTAAATTAAAATCCTGAAGTTACCAAGGTACGGAAGTATTGCATTTGAGTCAATTTGTTTGATACGCAGTATCATCTGTAATGTAAATGTAAACAATAACATACAATGGTAAACAGTGCATTGCTTGTACTTACGTGTGTAAGGGAAACATTTCATGTTCTGTTACCATAATCGTACAATTCTAAATATTTATAGTAGAGAATAGTAGCCGTTTGCATGTTAATACAGCACAGCAAGGTTAGATCAGTCATTTAAAGGTAATGGTTTGTAATAACATCAGAAAGTATGCAAATTATAGCCACATTTTACAACCGAAATACATGTGAATATCATACACAACCTCAGTGTATTGGCATAAGAAACCTAGAAATAATGGGCGAATATTTATTATTGCAATGCTGACATGTTAATTATGAATTAAATAAAAGTAATTTGACATGATCTTTTGAGTTGTATGTATACAATTAAGCACACTTGAAAGAGGTATGTTTGCATTATATAAGAAACCTTAGATGCATGTCAAATGTTATAATGTATACTGTACATTTCAATGTATATTATTATATGTGTACTATCCAATTGCGCACATACTTGCCACATGTTTGTTAAAGTCGGTGCTACAATAGCTTTAGCACAGAAAATAGCACACACAAAGCAGGATATGTGTGTTATAAAGCTCGCTAAAAACATGATTTAGAAAGTTACATGTTAAGTTTCACTTTGTGATCATTGAAACGGAGTTATGTATTGTCTGTGTGTTGTCAGCCCTTCCTGTGGTGTCACTATCCTCCAAATTGTTGTATATAATAACTGTTTTCAAGTAATGTACTATTTGTTACAATTTGCAGCATACCACTGCCCAGTTGAAGAACTGCTGGAACAACGAGAAAACCAAGTGCAAGAAAACCCTTGCCCTTGCCACAATACAGCGAATGGCCACTGGAGGAGAGCCTTTTGTAAAAGATCCTGTCACAGATACAGAGCTGGAAATAACTTTGTGCGGTGTGCTTCATTGTGTGGATGATGCGGTAGGCTGTGACATAATAGTTTGTACAGAAGGTGGTGCTTGTGTTGAAACTCTTATCACATAGTTTAGCGAGGAAGGCTGCATCTGTAATGCCTATTGTGATGAATTTACTTCTGGCAAATTGCTGGTAGTGAGTGCACCAGAAGAGGCCTATCGGAGCATTATTCCATTATCACCTGTATCTGGTCTGCGTGCTAGGCAAAACGCTATATGTACACCAGCCATAGATGTGGAGATTTTCTGTAAGGTTTCAAACCTTGAGCGTTCAGACAGGCGTGAACGAAAAGTCCTACAAATGCAACAGGTCGAACACAGGCTTCGAATGAGGGCAAACAATGCATTGGCAGAGGCTGAAGAACAGCGTCTTGCCAATGAACAAGCAGAGACAGCTCGAGCAGTGCGACGAGAGGAACAGGCAGTTCGATGCTAATTGCGAGCAGAAGAGACCAAGGAAGAGCTTTATGCACAACAGATGCTACATGCCGAGGATCTGCACGAGCTGCGCAAGAACCTCCTCACAGAAGCAAATGATGCTGTATAGTAGAAACAAATTGTGAAATGGTTTTTATGATTCAACATTATGTGCATATCTGTGACATGGTAATAGGCCTCCAGGGGAACTCGTCATGTAAAATTTAGAGTGGCACATAGTGTGCTGTACCTCCAGATGTTTACCACCGGCGGTAGATCTTTAAGGTGACGTGGAAACAGGCATGGAACGGATAACCATAATCAGGTAAGTGCTACCGTGTTTATTTTTCAGCCATTAAATGTGCATGACAGAAAATTAACAAGCAGTTTGAAATCTATGCATATATATTTATTTTACTTTATAATTTTATAGATCTTATATGTGCCATCACAGCTCAGGTGACATGGAGCAGGTTAATACAATACAGTACACTGTACACACATAACATAGTTAACAGAAAATCAAACCATACCAATACAATAGTTTCCAACAAAATGATCCAATAAATAAAAAAAATTACAAAAACATATTGAAGTAAAATGCCTTGAATACTAAAAGCACTTTATTATAAACGATCGGACAAGTACTGTCCCGGACGAACAACACAACACAACTAAACAAGATAGCATAGAAGATAATGTGACAACGAAGAAACCATAGAGATAGAAGAACTGACAAGTGGCGCTATCATAAGGAATTTTACTTAACACTTGAAACTAGATACTTTAACACTTTCCCTTGTTAAATAACAATTCACAAAAAAAATACAACTCTATATAAGTCCCATCTTGTCACACAACATCCGCAAACGAGGGGCGGCTAGTGGCTTGGTCATGATATCTGCAACTTGATGCTCTGAAGTAACTTTATCGACAGCCAGTCTACCTTCTGCTACATGCTCTCGAATGAAGAAGTGCTTTCTTCGGATATGCTTGGTTCTACGATGATTTTCTGGATTTTCTGCAAGTCTGACAGCTGCAGCATTGTCTATCTGTAGAACTGGAACTTCTTTTAACTTACTCATTTGGCTCAATAGACGACTAAGCCAAATTATTTCTTTTGAGGCTTCACTAGCGGCGACAACTTCTGCTTCTGTGGTAGAATCGGTACCTGATCCCTGACGTTGACTTAGCCATGAAACAGCAGCGCCTGCATAAGTTATTAAAACACCTGTTGTTGATCTGCCTGTTTTG
>NQII01004501.1:34047-50728 GCA_002778355.1 Clitarchus hookeri
GACAATAATTACAATTACCTGGCTTCCACTTTTGAGCAGTGTAATTTGGCTTATGTTTATTAGTTGAGCTTGTTACAACTCTGTTTCTGTCTATCGGACCTAGCCACTAAAGCTTCTGGTTTATTACTCTCACTACTTGTAAAGGGTTTCATATTTCGTTCAAAAACACAGAGCTGCATATTCAATTCATCAAATGAACGAACTTCATCTTTGGTAAGCAGCATCTAACTAGATTTAAAACTTTCGAAAAAACATGGTAAAATATGCAAAATTTTACATACCAAAAGCAGATCTGGGAGAGTTTTTTCGTTTATTTCTTTTAAACCATTATTTAGTTCATTCCACAGACTCCTCAGCTTGGCTACATGAGTGGAAACGTCATCACCTGATGTCCAATTAAAAGAAAAGAAATCTGCACATACTTGAAGAGTTGGTCTTTTGATGTTGCCTCAAACTGCTGCTTCAACGCCTCCCAAGCTTCACTGGCAGTATCTTTGTCCATTATCTTCTGATAGACTGCATCAGAAACCGTACTAATGATCATTGACTTAGGGTAGCTATTCGCTTTTCTATACAAATCACAAGCTTCTTTGTGATCTTTCACTTCCTGTTTCGTTGCGTCACCTTTTAACGGATCTGGTTTCTTCAACTTCTGATCGATACAATCTAATGCACCTTCATGGTAATCCAGTAAATCACGAATCTTTCGCTTCCAAACTGGCCAATCTGCTTCACTGGTCAGTGGTTTAATGTGCTTAGCAAACTCCATCGTCGCTATGGATTTAGCAACACTTCACACTAAACGAACGAACTTTAATAATTCACTGAATAACAAATCATCTAAATAAAGCGACTGGTCCATAACCTATTGAAGTAAACTGCCTTGAATACTAAAAGCACTTTATTATAAACGATCGGACAAGCACTGACCCGGATGAATAACACAACACAACTAAACAAGATAGCATAGAAGATAATGTGACAAAGAAGAAACCATAGAGACAGAAGAACTGACAAGTGGCGCTATCATAAGGAATTTTACTTAACACTTGAAACTAGATACTTTAACAAAACAAGTGTGTATAACCAATGGTAAACCTAATTCAACGCAACAAAAATTATTTTTAAAGCTAAAATACACCTGCATAGTTTTGTATTTAGTATTAAGTACATTTAAACACCCACTCATTCACAAAATCTTTCTACATTTTCCTAAAATTAACATATTTTTGTAATCTATTTAGAATAAAACAGATTAATTCACACATTTTAAATACACTAGACGAATAAAACGACATATATATATCCTGCTGTAGTTATGCTTCCTAATTTTTTTGTTACACAAACAGTTCCTGAAAGTTATATTACAATACATTTTTCATGACTTCCATATTATTTATGTGAGTAATTGATGATAGTACACAATCAAAAATACTGCTGTTTACAAACTGTGTTGTCTTATGTTATTTTATTTGAATTTCTAGTGATATGGTTCTGAATTTGTAGCAAGTGTTTTACTACAATTTCATTTTACTATTCACTACTTACAAAACTTTCACTTGGTTGCATGAAACATTGCCAATACTGTTATAAAATTAACTATGTCGTGCTAGGGTGACATACCATAAAATGTTACAGTGGAAATTGTTTATTTCAGTTGTTTCTTATGCGTCTATTAAGTAAAATAGGATAAATTATTATAAGGAAATCAAGAAGGACTTAAAAAATCATTTTTAATGAGTATCATAAACACATATGTCATTACAGTACATTACATTTAAGAATATAAGCAAAGTACAATGCATCTAATATGAATACCATTAACTCATACAATATAAATATATAGTATATAGGTAAGGCTTAAAATTCACATTCAATTTATATGGTATTAAGTGAATACAATAAATGTTCAGAAACTACAAAGAAATAATTGAATTACAATTACACAAAACAAATCCTATCTCTATAAAGTGAAGCTTTACAATATGGAATACTAATATTAAACAATACAAAACAGTAACACACAACACTCTCAAAATATAACCTAGGATTATTTAGCGCATTAAGGGTTGGCAGCATTGACGTAAGGGAAGTTGATTACATTGTCACAGTTTTATATTACCCTAGCATATGCAGATGTTGTCTATAATAATATAACGGAGAGTAAGTGTCATTAACCTCTCCACATGGTTATCAAGTGATGTGACTGTCATGCAATGTTCTGTCGTGTAAATGTTCATGTGTATTACAAACAATACCTGAGACTAGTGCTGACACAATGCACCTTCTTCTGTAATCTGCAAAGATAACATATAGGATTCTTAAACATAACACTTTGAACCAACTACCTTTAAGCACAGATCTAAACAGCTATTACGAACTACTATATTGCATATATTCGAGTGCTATATATATTATTGAAACTCGGGGTGGTGCAGAGATCGGCTATGCCGGCTGCCGCAGCAGTCGGCGAAGCCTATCATCATACAGACATTGGATGATAGATTAAGTGTAAGCAGTTTATCGGAAGTGGACATAAGGACGGGTGTTCATCGGATGAGAGGAGTGGAAGAGTACATTACAGGGAATGGGAAGGTATTTACTGTTGAGCTCAAGGAGGAACTACCCCTCCAGCCTGATACGAAAATTGTATCAGTGCTTGTCGACCCTGCCAGTGCCCTCTTTTTTACCCGTAGGTAGTGGCGATGAGTTAGTTCCACAGGTTATGAGTTTAATACTTTTCATTAAACCCTCGATAATAGTCTTTGATAGTTTGTCCCTTGATTTGCGGCTTAGGGAATGGGAACACGGCACGCGCAATGCCAGCGTAATCTTTGGTGAATAGAGCCAACACCACATGATAGTCAAAACTGAGTTGCATGCATAACCTGTATTTAAATTTCATTGTTCCATTTTCAGATGGTATCTTAGGCATGGATAGGTAAATAGCAGGTCTATCAATAGCATTATTGAGCAGGGTGGGTTTATAGTAGATGTCAACAGTCTGATTAAGCAGTTCTGTATAATTTCCGATAAATGTAGTACCAGTTCTATGAGAATGAGTTTATCTTGTTCGGTAGTTTTTGTGAAATCAGTGTCCCACCAACCGCCTTGAGGGGGGTCTGGAGTATGGAATCTAACATTCTTAGTGTGACTGACAGTTAACTCTTCATAGGTGAGCAGATCTTCGTCATCATTATCTGGCATAACAGTAATCCCTGAACAGTGATATGGTGGTAACATTTCGTCAATTATATACTCCTCTTCTCTGTATAACCTATCCGCAATACAAATTATAAGATTTTGAGAAGACTCAAAGCCCCATGTTGTGGTTGAAGTTTGCCCTTGTGTAAGGAGACGTTGTCTAAGAGTAGCTTGGTTTGAAATAGATAATTTAAAGTTTGACAATTTAATACCAAGGGCTTTAGTACATGCTCCGAAGAATGCCTCTTGTCGATTCCACGTGTTTGTGAATTTAGAGTTTTTGGTACCTATCCAGAAAGCGAAGTTTCTGTACGGGAGTAAGATGGGTTTTTGATATGTGCTGAAGTCAGTATCCTACCAAAAAGTTTGCGGAAAGGTACTGTGGATGGACATTTGTTAGACAGGCCATATGTTTGATGGAATGGTTTGGTACATGTGCTTACCGAATCCATCTTGTCCTCCTTGGTACGTCTGACCCATTCCTTCACCACCGGTAACACCTTCTTCCTCACCCCCGAATAGTTCCACCGAATTTACGTGGTGTCTCGGGGGGAGTCAGTACTGATGGTTTCTTTTTTCTCCCTGACATGACCAGAAACTCACGCGAATAGTTCTGTCAAATCAGAGGAATTAGCTGTAGCAATTAAATCTAGAATAGTGTCTGCATGTTTAGCCAGGGCTGTAGCTGCGTCGGGGGATGGTTTAACCGTTTCCTAGGTGGCTGAATTTTGTGGAACCTCGCCTAGAGCAGTATTAATCTCGTTAAAGTCCTTAAGTATATGTGCGTACATACTTTTAGTGGTCAATGTATGAGGAGACTGCTGTATCTCATTGTCCACAAGTTTGAGATTATGTTGCGAGGTCTGCGTGTTAATCGTGTGGTGGCATATATACTCATATTGAGAGGCTGTGGCTAAACAGCTTCACACCAATTAAGCAATGGTACATTATTGGTGAAGAATACAGGTATACGGTTAATCACCTCCTTGGCTTGGTGCTTAATGTCGGTCGTTATCGGTGTACCTTCCAATAACAACTTCCACGTACCGACATAAGTGTTGTCTATTAACACGTCTTCGAATAATACTGCTGTTGCACTCGGTAACTGGTTGAAATGAAAACCAGTACGATCTGTTTCGCGGCTTACGATAGTTGGTTGTAAAGATTGCGTTAAAAGGCGAGGTAAAATAGACTTGCCAGTGTTGATAGGACCTTCCAACACGTAACCATTTATTTTCTTCATCATTTTACTCTGTATCTGGATGAAGTTAGTGTAGAATACGACATGATCTAGTTTATTACTCGCGAAGAAGCTATCCAACCAATCAACGTACTCAATCGCAATATTGTAATCTGTGAAATCGTCCTTAATGTGGTCATAGTAATGCTTGATTCTGATGTGCAGTTGGGCAGTTATATTTACCATTTTCAGTACTAACCGCGTGTATGAAGCGAGCGACGAACCGCATAACTGTAAAAGCTGTTCGTGTTATTTACGAGAAATTCTATTCAAGAATTGCTCGAAGGTATAGTATTCACAATGTTAATTCTTTGTAACTGGTATGCTGTGGTTCGTTCCGCATTGGCCTCTTTTTTCGCCTCCATGTACGCTTCGCAGATGTCTGTTATACCGTCAGCTTCATCGGTTATGGTTGTTCATCGGACGAATATGGAACGAACCCTGTCGGGGATGTTTCCATAATGTAGCATTGAGGAGTAACTCTTACGGCACAAATACGCGATGAATCTCTCAAGATATCTGATTGGTTGCAAAGAACAATGCGCCTCTTTAATGCTCTCACCGCATCCTCCAAAAGGTAATCGAGTATTCGTTTGAGTGTTCGGGCGAGGTTTGCTGGACTTGTTGAGAAGACAATGTGGATGTGTCCCCCGTGGTAGGCGACACCGAATGCCAAGGTCTTTTGTTTTGTTTGCTGCTTCCCTCCGATGTGTTTCCACTCTCCGTCTGTACACTTGAGGACACAAGTGTATGAGAGGCTTGTATCGCCTTGGAGAGATGTTTGGGATTGGTGTTACGCGATATGTGGCTCGGCCTTACGTGTGTGTCGTCGGGATCCTTTCTAGCGGGAGTAGTATGAAGTCTGTTACCTGTTTCACGGTTGTCGACATTTACCTTTAGAGGTGTTGTTTGGTCGTTGAGAATTTGTATACAGAGGAACTGCGGCATGTAAGGTAACAGTTGTGGTGCCAGTGTTGTGATTAATGTTGTCCTGTCGTTGCGGTTCGATATGTTTGTCAAGTGTAGGTAGAGGGTTTGGTCCTTTGCTAGGATTTGGCAGTGTGAGCTTAGATCGTTTAGGGGATATAAGTAGTTTTGGGTGTATACCTGCACTACGCTTTCCTCTAGGGAGTTCCAATTTACACGATGTGCCTGGTGGTGAGAGAATTCGACGACATGCCGGAGTGGTAAAGTCTGAAACTCCACCTCCCTCGAATTGGTCCTCTTCGGACATTCCACTTTTGACTGAGCCTGACCCGCCTATGCCCACATTTTCTGGTGATGGGGGTAGTACGGCTATCTCTATATCACAGTCTACACCCTGCGTCTCTGCGTCCCAGATAGTAGATGCATTTATTTGATCCTTAGGAAAGGTGTACCACCGTACTGCGGTGTCTCCCCTGCTATTGAATTCCTTTTCTAGCTTGTCGATAGTGCTATTATACTCATGTTCGCTAAACAGGGAATCCTGTGGTGTGTATGTATGCGACAGCCTCCACTCACCTTCGCTGTCAGATTGATACTTTTGTTCCTCACGGTGTGGACAATGTGTGTCGTGTTCCCAACACTTATAGCAACAACACACAGGGGCGTTGTGTGCGCACTAATTGTGGATACTGCAAGTAGTGTGCTTCATAATGACACTCTCGTATATCTGCATGCCTGTTATATAGTTGGGGTTATCGCAGTCAAGGGTTATCTCGTGACCTTTCGTGGCACTCTGTACTCTTCCGATCCACTCGTCCTCACCTGCATTCGTCCGATAAGGCGGAACTCACACGCACGCTTCCAACTAAGAGTATACGGCTAAAGTCCTCTTCCGTATAACGAAAGAGGAAGATGGAAGAACACAATAGAACATGGTTCTCTATAGTATTATCGTATAGCACTGTATTCCCTTCTTCCATTCCGATGGAAGGGTTACACCTAGTCTATCATCCTTTAAAGGACTTATAGTCCTATCCACTCAGGTTCCTCCTTCGTACTAATAGTATGAATTCTGTTAGAATTCGGAGGAAACTGAGTTTTAATGAAAGTCCGTTTTATAAGAAATTAGTTTTGAAAGGTTGTATTTACATTAACGAAACAACCAAAATGGATATAATACATGTTTATTTTACATGATTGAGGCATATACAGTAATACAAAAGCAAGCTTATGAAGTTTACAAATTAAACATACTTTTTAATACTAAAAAACTACACACTCAATTCTTAACTGATAAATGTTATCTAAATATAACTATATATGCACTGTGCCTGATGTCAACATCATAATGCATGGAATTATAGACAATATCCCTCAATCTCCATATGATGATTTTCACATGATATACCATAATAAAACAGTTCTTTGAAAACATATTCATACATAATACAAAATAAAGTTCTTAAATAAACTACCACAACAAATTATTGCAGCAATTATGGTCAATAGTTTTGGAAGGCTATCCTTCATATGTTTTCTGGATAAATGGTATAATAAGGTTAATGAAATATTTCAGGACAATTCAAGTGACTACATTGAATTGTACAAAAGGATACTATATTACATTGTTTTGAAGCATATTGTACATAACATACCTGAATGGTGATGCGGACCACACCTGCGTGGTCTGGCATGGCAACTGTCATCAAGTCATCGGCCCACAGTCGCTGCACCAGTGTGTCCCGTGGAACACACACGTCGTGCGTCCCGATTCGTGTCCGCGCCGTTCACTGAGTTAACTGACAGAGACCGACGAACATTAAAAAGAATTGTGGCCAGACAACATAAAACTATAGCGGCAAAAGTGACAGCAGAACTCAACATCACTTGAGTAATACTGTTTCGACAAAAAAGTACTGCGGGAGCTCCACAAAGCTAACATTCATGGAAGGGCTGCAATTGCGAAATCCTTTATGACGGAAGCCAACGCTAAGCTGCGAAAGAAGTGGTGCCACGATCATAAAACCTGGACACTTGATGATTGGAAGAATGTGGTATGGTCCTATGAATAATCGTTTACATTGTTTCCTACAAATGGCCAGGTTTATGTATGGAGAATCCCAAAAGAAGCCTACTATCCGGACTGCCTGCTTCCTACAGTCAAGCATTGGGGAGGTTCCGTTATGATTTGGGCGGCTATATCGTGATATTCAGCTGGTCCTCTTATTTACATCACTAGCCGGATTACTGCGAATGAATATCTCGACATCCTCAATGATGAAGTTCTTACTATGACTAACATATTGCTGCCAAACACTGCCATATTCCAAGATGATAATGCGCCCATGCACACAGCCAAAAAGGTTCAGTCTTGGTTTGAGGAGCATCAGAATATCAGTAGTTATAGAATGCCGATGCTAGCCCGGGTCCTGGCACACCATAGATTTTAACCATACGTTTTCAACCCACTTTTAAAAAACTAATGGGTTAAACATAGCCATACGTTTTCTACCCACTTTTAAAAACTAATGGATTAAACATAACCATACGTTTTCAACCCACTTTTAATAACTAATGGGTTAAAAATAGCCATACGTTTTCAACCCACTTTTAAAAACTAATGGATTAAAAATAACCATCCATCTTCAACCCACTTATAAAATACTAATGGATTAAACATAGCCATATGTGTTCAACCTGCTTCTAAAATTAATTGTTTAAAAATAACCATAACTTATGAAAATGCTGATACGACCGCGGGCGCGCGCACCGCCAAAAAAAGTTGCGTTAACATTTGGGTTTAGAAAATGGTGCTTAGAAAAAAAAAGGTGCTCTAAGAATTAACAGCGAGACACTTTTTTTATTTAAAGAATTCAAAGTGTATATTAAGTGAATATGAATGCAATTGAAAATAAACTGATATCAAATAATACGAAGACGACCAAGGCAACGAAAAAGGCTACTGCAACTGGCAATGTTTGGAACGAATATAAATTTAAGCGTGATGTTTTTATGAAAAGAGAGAAGAAGAAACCTCAACAACCATTTGTCAAGTGTGAAACTTGTAACCACTATTATAAACCATCTCTAATAAGAAGTCATCTGAGAAGTAGATTGCACAAAGATCTTGCACCAGTGCAAGAACCTACACATGCATGGGAAGTTTTTAAAATACCGCAAAGTCTAATATCAAAACAGAAGTTACAAAGAGATAAGCAAGTTCAGTGTGAGGCTTGTAACCACTATTACAAACCATCTCTCATAAAAAGTCACTTGAGGAGCAAAGTACACAAATACACACTCAGATTCAGTGTAGAAGAAATTGAAGAAGCATTTAAAAGTAGGATCAAGACTTATGCTGTAAAGAATGTGAATGCATACAAAGACCCAAATCATTTCCTAAACGATATAAAAGGAGCTGTCATCAGCATAATTAATAAACATTTAAAATCAATGGACCTCAAAGTGAACATGAAGTTTTTCGCTGAGTACAAAAGAGGAACTGGTGACAATATTGAATATGTAGAAAGCTCTTTTAAAACCAAGAACGAAATTATACTGAAATCAACTGATCTAGAAAAATATTATACCGATGGCATATCAAAAATCATAGCTGAGATGGGTGCATTTGAAGCAAAGGGCTCTCAGTGGGTGCTCAGTAGGATATTCAAACTAGAGGTGCGAATAAATAAATATGTTCCCTTTAAGGGCAGCTGTTATGTTGATCTTCCAGAAAAAATCAACGCCAAGAAAGCAATAATTAATGTTAAGAACAATGATCAAAAATGTTTTTTGTGGTCTATTCTATCCGCACTACATCCAGCCCAAAAGCATCCTCAAAGAGTGAACAAGTATTTGGATCATGAACATGAGTTTGACGAAGCACTTAAGGGTCTGGAATTTCCTATGAAATTGGATAGCATACCGACCTTTGAGAAAAGAAGTGGGCTATCAATTAATGTATATGCTTATGAAGAAAAAGAAAACAAAGACAATAAGCAATATATAATCTATCCATTAAAAATAACAAAAAATAAGGTGGATAAGCATATTAACCTACTCTACATTAAAGATGAAAAGAATGACCACTACTGCTGGATAAAAAATCTTTCGAAACTTATTGGGTCACAGGTGACAAGGAATGGCCATAAAATATACATATGTGATAGATGCTTGCAACACTTCTACTCTGAAAGCCAACTAAAGGCTCACGAAGAGGACTGCCGAGATCATGATGGAGTAAGAGTTGAACTTCCACATAAAGGAAATAACATACTAAGATTCAAGAACAAAAATCATTCTTTGAGAGTCCCTTTTGTGATATATGCCGATTTTGAGTGTTTGTTAACTAAAATCGACACTTGCCAACCAAATCCCGACGACTCCTACACGACGCCGTACCAAAAACACGAACCTATTAGTTTCAGTTACTATATAAAATATGAACACGAATACTATAAGGCACCAGTAACTTATGAAGGATCTGATGCATCTAGGGTATTCGTCAAGATGTTAATGGACGAAGCAAAGGCAATAGGAGATGTCTACAAAAATGAAAAACCAATGATTCCCTTGACCAAGAAAGAACAAATTGGTTACTATACAGCCACCCATTGCCATATATGTGAAAAGACTTTGGATGGAGACTCTGTGAGAGACCATGACCACCTTACAGGTAAATTTAGAGGAGCCGCACACAAAGATTGTAACTTATCCTATAGAAATCCATGTTTTGTTCCTGTGTTTATACACAATCTATCTGGATATGACACACATTTATTTGTAAAGGAGCTGGGCATCGATGAAAATAAAATTGACCTAATTCCCAACAATGAGGAAAAATATATTTCTTTCACTAAACATGTATGTGAGGGCGTAAATATAAGATTTATTGATTCATTAAAATTTATGGCCAGCAGCATCGATAAGCTTGCTAGCAATCTTTCCAGAAGTCAATTTCGGGAAATGAGTAAGCATTTTTCCAATGAACTTCTAGACCTTGTTATAAGGAAAGGTGTTTACCCCTATGACTACATGGATAGTGCTGAAAAATTTAGTGAGACAACACTGCCTAATAAGAATGCATTTTACAACAAACTCAACAAATGTGATATTTCAGATGAGGACTACGAGTTTGCAATAAAGGTGTGGGAATCTTTCAACATCAAATCCTTAGGAGAGTATACTCAGTTGTATAACAAAACAGATGTATTGATATTGGCTGATATTATAGAAAACTTTAGAGATGTATGTCTCAAGACATATAAGCTAGATCCTGCATGGTATTTCACAGCACCAGGGCTAGCTTGGGATGCAATGCTCAAACATACTAAAACAGAATTACAACTACTAACGGATTACAACATGATTTTGATGATTGAAAAAGGCATTCGTGGTGGAATATCACAATGTTGCAAGAGGTATGCCAAAGCAAATAATAAATACATGAATGATTATGATGGCACAGTTGAAGCTTCTTATCTGGCATACCTGGATGCCAATAACTTATATGGATGGGCTATGAGTCAGTATTTACCTTACGGCGGTTTTAAGTGGAGAAATACAAAAATAGATGTGACAAAAATTCGAGATGATGCCACAAAAGGCTATATATTGGAAGTTGATTTGGAGTATCCGCATGAACTACACGACCTCCACAAAGATCTACCACTGGCTCCAGAGAACAGAATACCTGAAGGTTCGAAAATGCCTAAATTATTAACTACCCTATATGACAAAGAAAGATATGTACTGCACTACGTAAATCTTAAGCAATATCTGTCCCTCGGAATGAAGTTGAAGAAGATCCATAGAGTTCTGGAGTTTGACCAATCAGACTGGCTCAAGTCCTATATTGATCTAAACACAAATATGCGAACGAAGGCATCTAATGATTTTGAAAAAGACTTCTATAAACTAATGAACAACTCTGTATTCGGCAAAACAATGGAGAACATTAGAAACAGAGTGGATATACGGTTGTGCACAAGCAGCAAGCAAGTGGATAAATTAGTGGCTAAACCAAATTTTAAAGATAGAACAATATTTACTGACTCATTGGTCGCAGTTCACATGAATAAAACAAAGCTGTGTTTTAACAAGCCCATTTATGTTGGAATGAGCATACTTGACTTGTCGAAGACCTTAATGTACGATTTTCACTATAATGTGATGAAACCAAAGTATGGGGGAAATATTGAACTGTGCTATCAAGATACTGACTCATACATATATTGTATAAAAACACCAGACTTCTACAGTGACATGAAAGAAATGATCGACCATTTTGATACAAGTGATTATCCAAAAAATAATAGATATAACATGCCTCAAATAAATAAGAAAATTATAGGCAAAATGAAAGATGAATGTAATGGGAAAATAATGGAAGAATTTATTGGTTTAAGAGCCAAAATGTATGCCTTAAATGTGGAAGGTGATGTAAAGAAAAGAGCAAAGGGTGTGAAAAATACTGTAGTCAGGAATGAGATAAGTTTTGATGACTACAAAAAGTGCTTGTTTGGAAAAGAAGTGGTGTACAAAAGTATGAATCTCATAAGATCTAATAAACATGAACTGTTTACAATAGAGTTGAGAAAAAAAGCATTAAGTTCCGATGATGACAAAAGATTTATTCTTAAAGATGGTATTAATACACTACCATGGGGGCACTACAAAATTGAAAAGGAGTGAGACTATGAAATATATATACGATCACCACCTTCATAATGTTTGTCAGACTGCATGGACTGACGCTGTATTTATGTATCTCATTAATATTTTGTTTTTAATTATTGAATCTTTAAAATAAAAGTTTTTAATGGGAAATGACCCATTAAAAATTAATAACCATACATGTTTGCGCACTAGTTAGCTTCAGTGATTCTTTCACTTTTAACATCATAAATTAGGTTTCTTTGGCTTATTAGCACCACATTGCAAATAGTTGTAGCTTCGATTGGCTTATTAAAATCAACTGTAAGTTTCAGATTAGTTCTATCCTTTACAATAGAGGTTTTTCTGTAAGAACAATCAATAATATACAATGGTCTCCTAGAAACAAAAGCATCAGGGTTATAATATAGTTCATTGTTACGGTAAGGAGTATCTAGCTTAGTCTTTGAATTTCTAAAATCATTGTAGGCAATGTACATCTTATCGAAAATTTTATCCTCGATATCCAGGTTCCAATTCTCTTTAGGGAACACTTCATTCCTTCCATTCTTAATAGAAATATTTTTAACATGACTATGGTCAAAAATTGAACCATGTTTGTCTTGATCAGCATTTTCTTTTCTGTTTAGCTGAAAGCCAACAATGACAAAGTCAGGCATATCGAATTGGATTGAGTTGAACTGATCCTTTATATCAAACTGGAATGAGTTTGCACCAGTAGGTACAGGTTTTTCAAGACATTGCCAATAATTGAAACCGATGGGAATTTTGTGTTGTTTGTATAGTTTTGCTTTAATATCGTCTCCATAATTAGGCTCGTATTCAACAATTGGCCACAGGATTTCCATTTTCTCAATAACAATTTTACCAGCATCTGGAATAATATCAGCAGCTCCTGCTTGTGTTTTAGGCCTTCTGTAAATAGAAACATCATCATGAGAATTTCGAATGAATGTAATCTTGTACCCGCCTTTCCAGAATATTTCATTACAATCCCTCATAAACCCAAACAAATATCTTCATTATATCCATCTGCCTTAAAATATTTACCTTTTTCTACCCCTGCTAGTTGCAAGTACGATGATTCCGATTCTNCATCTGCCTTAAAATATTTACCTTTTTCTACCCCTGCTAGTTGCAAGTACGATGATTCCGATTCTGAGCTAAGCATCATAGTCGAAGTGATGCCAGGATTGTCAATACTTTCAATAATATTGCCATGCTTAGAGATCTCTACTCTTGAGAACTGGAATGGGAAGAAATTCTCACAAAGGTCAATAGTTGAAGTTTTTTCATAACCCGCATTTGTATCTCTTTTAGTTAGCTTATACTGTTGGTACACATAAGCCTCATTCGGATGTATAATGCATCGCCAACAGGAATATCAAACTCAATGCGCTTGTTGTATTCATTTAAATTGTTTTTTGTCTCGTCGTTTGGTGGAAACGACTGACATTCATAGCTTTCAATTTTTTGTATACTCATTTATTATATAGAAAAATTTTTAGTTTTTTTAAACAACTACGCTTTCCTTATCAACCCAAGAGTTATGACTACTATCAAAACCCAACCATTTAACAAGCAGCTTATTTCCTTTCCTTTGTAAAACTTTCTCTACTAAGTAGTCTTGATCATACTGGGTCTTAAGCAGCTCTGGTTCATAAAATATGCCCTTGATGGACTCACTTTTCAAATCTTTTATTCTGTATGTTATGGGGTGCGTGTACAATACTTCACATACCTTAAATACTTCAGTGGACCAGTTTGGTGTATACCCCTTTTCAAACAGGCCTTTACTTTTACTTATACGGACTTTATCTCCTATAGCAAACCGTGCTTTAGCCATTTTTCTTTCTCCACCATACATGTTGATTAGAATAGACCTTTCATTCTTAGCACTTACATTGGCAGGTTTCATCCTGATTGTGCTGTGAACACTGTTGTTGTATTCACTTATTAATTTAGGCAATATATCCACCCATTTATAGCTTCCCTGCACAGTAAATATCTTCCACATTTTCTCCTTCAATGTTCTATTAAATCATTCTATGACACTGGCTTTCTTTATGCTGTATGTTGAATAGTGTGTTATGTTGTTATTGACCATTAACATGTTAAATGATTTATTGTAAAATTCTTTCCCTTCGTCTGTTTGCAAATGCATAGGACTGCGGCCATTCAAAATAGTTTTAAATGCTAAAGTAACATTTTCACCTGTTTTATCTTTGACAGGTATTGTCCATGCATACTTGGAAAAAACATCAATCACGGTCAGCATATACTTAAACCCCTTGTTAAGACTGTGTATACCTTTTAATGATCCAGAGTCCATCTCAACCAAGTCAGCCTGCCAGAGATCGTCGATGCCGAAAGATAGAACAGCCCTCCTGGGGAAATTTTTTCGCATTGGTTTATGAATTTCATTTGCAATATCGTCTTTTATACTCCGACCAGTGAACATTGACTTATTGGTACCACAACATCTACAAACACATTTAATTCTTGCATTATTTTTAAGTTCATATGAAACCTTATCACTTAGTGTATGCTTCCTACACTTGAGACAGTACACATTTAAGTTATCAATATTCATTTTATATATACATATAATAAATGATTACCGAAGAACAAGCTAAAATGAATATTGAGAGAAGAAAACAACTAATTGAAAAGTTTAAGGCCTTCCGGAAACTACATAAAGACGAGTATGATAAAAATAAAAGACAGGAACAACCTTTGATAGATGCGATAAAGGACTTGGGACAAAAAGTTGAGCACGTAACAAACGATAATAAGAACCTAATCAAGGAACTTGTTCCATTTGCTGTAAAGAATTTGGACTACCCACGAACGCCTATGGAAACGTCATATGAGAGGAATCTGTTTGGTAAAGAAGATACCGATGACGATGGCGTTGAACGCTATGACGATGGCGTTGAATGCTATGACGATGGCGTTGAGGCGTTGCAGCATTTGAAAAACGATATTGTACCGTTAACTAACTATAGAACAACATTTATTGGAGAGAAAGTGACTGAATTCTTAAATAACTGCGATGACCATGTTTTTGGACTAAGGCCTGATGGAAGCAAAAGGTATATTGGCGATAGCGAAGTAATATTCAACAATGACCGACTTACTGTAAAAGATCGAACATACATTGGAACTGATGGTTTGCTGAAATTGCTAACTCGTAAGGATGTATCAGAAAGTGACTACACTGCAACCGACTACCATAACTATAGTCATATCCTAACAGATACAAATGCAGTTTTTCAAAAGAATGACCCCAACTCGGGAACACCAAAATCAAGCAAGGGCGATAAATGGAAAACTATCGTTAGACCAGTGTACGATATGATAAAGAAAAACCGCAACTCTCCTCGTACAGGAACAGGTATAAAGATGTATACAGGCAATCCCAAAGAATATATATGGATGGATGATGTTAGGAAGCTCATTGATAGGCTTCTCGTTATTTATGGCGAAGAGAATGCTGGAAATGATAACTATTACAATGAGAAGGTCGGAATAATGGATATGCTCAACAGCAAGTTTAGTGACTTTGTTGTGAATAATCCAAAAGATATACCATACCTGATACGAATGTTGAACACAAGTCTGGGAGTCTGAGCATCATGGGAAGGGATTACTCAATGATATAATAAATTAGCTACCTTTTGAGTTACACCCCCCAGGGTATAAATTCCTAGGCCCAGGTACCAGACTAAAAGAGAGACTTGAGAGAGGTGATAAACCTGTTAATCCATTAGATGAAGCTGCAATGGAGCATGATATAGCTTATCATCACCATAAAGATCTATCTGAAAGACACGTAGCTGATAAGGAACTAGAAAAAAAGGCATTCAAAAGATTGTTAAGTCCAGATGCTGATCTCAATGAGAGATTGTGGGCTGGTGTTACTGGATCTGCGATGCATATTAAACGTAAGCTGGGCTGGGGAATTAAAATAAAATTTTAAAAATATTAGGTATAATAAATGAAAGTAAAAAACATCGCATTTCAAGTTTCTAGCGAGGAGCTGGAGGGTTTGAATATTGATTCTTTCCTGACGAAAGACCAACTGGAACGCAAAAACAAGAAATTGAAGGAAGGCAAAAGTATGACTATCACAATCTCAACTCCACAACTTAAGAAAATGTCTAAGGAAATGAAAACTGGAAATGGTTTGACATCTCACAAGGGTGGATTTTTACCTTTGATTTTTGCAGCATTTTGAGCTCTAGGGGCATTGGCAGGAGGTGCTTCATCTATCGCTACATCAGTAATTAATGCTAAGAAGAGAGACCAGGANGCATTGGCAGGAGGTGCTTCATCTATCGCTACATCAGTAATTAATGCTAAGAAGAGAGACCAGGAATTGGAAGAAAATAGACATAATTTAGCCATGGAAAAACAAGGTAAGGGCGTGAAGAATGCCAAAAAAAAAAGAAGTAACTCCACTCAGTAACTTTGATATTGATATAATGGTTAAAAAATTAAACATTAAAAATTTTCGAGGTGTATTTATGATTTATAAGCTGCCTAACACGCCACTCGATAAGGAATGTGGGATTGTTAACTTAGATGTTTCAAAAAACTCTGGAACACACTGGGTATGCTACTGGAAAGAAT
>NQII01004501.1:50962-62828 GCA_002778355.1 Clitarchus hookeri
GGATAATGATACAACTACTGAGAAGATCAATCCTAATGATTTTGTTTCCCACCCACAGTTCAGTGACTTTATAACCACATTGACAAGAAATAAAAGATCCTTGGATAAAGCCTTTCTTACCTACTTGGAAGAAGATAATAATATATATTTTGAAAACAAAAGGCTTAGAAACGTGGGAAATCCTATTGCTCCTAATGATGCGGTCAATTTAGAGTACTATCAGTCTAACAGAATTGACATTATTCGTTTAGTCGGGAAATACAGTTCAAAGGACAAATTATTTTACCTGGGTAATAATCAAAACACAATCCTTTTTTATGAGAAGTGGAAGAGTAATTGAGATAATAATGAAACCAGAGGATTATAAAGGAATTATCAAATTTTACCANATGAGAAGTGGAAGAGTAATTGAGATAATAATGAAACCAGAGGATTATAAAGGAATTATCAAATTTTACCATAATATAAAAAGCATCGCCATACATAAACCTTTCGATGTCGCGATTGATGATAAGATATTTTTTAAAATTCCAAAAGCTTTCAGTGTACCTGAAGGCACAGTTGTGTTTTTTGAAATACTTATGGTATATAAATACATTTAAAAAAAGTGCAGAGTCTGTTAGTTTTTAATGGAAAAATTTCCATTAAAAGCAAAGAAAAATGTGGTAATAATCTAAGGATTTAAAAAGTCTTTAATTTTATTACGATACTTACCATTATTCAACTTACGAGTCGTGTCTATTGTAACAAAACCATATTCCTTATCCCAACATTTTGAACAAGTCTCCCTAAATTTCTCAAATGGGATATCGCCACCAACGAAATCGCTATGAATATGTTTAAGATTTGTATCATCTTGTCTGAATATGCAAATAAAATTGGCATTGTCTCTTATAAGCTGTTAAGGCACTTTTGAGTATGTCTGAGCTAAATAGAAACAATCAATGTCTTTGTGCCTACCGCGAGTGAAGAAATCTCTTACTTTGTCCTGATTTTCAAGTATGACATCATCAAAAACCACAACAGAATCATTACAACATTCATCCACGGTAACCATTTCTTCATTTGTAGGGAAAAAGTATGCTATTGGTTCAGATATTAATTTTGCTGCTACCTCTGTATCTTCCTTTAAAGCAATATATTTAGGTTGGTTCAGACTTTTTGAACACACATATAAAGTACCAAAGTCCAACCATCCTGGGGAATATATAAAATTATCTATCATAAGAGTTGTTTTTCCGCAGTTACTAGAGCCCACTATCAAACATCTAATATTATTAGGCATTAATTCTCCATGTCGTTTTGTCAATACAGTTTTGTCTGGTATTCTTATTTTAATATCCCAGTCTACCTGTTTCATGTTTCTTGGATTATTCATTTATTTAATAGATTTTTTTTTTGTTGTAATAAATTAGTAAAGTATTCAAGCTATCAGATAACAAATCAGTGTTGAAGAAAAGACTGCATTATCCTTTAGAGATAGAGGAGCACTCAGTGGCTTTAGTTCAGTTCTATACTGCATACCTAATGCCTAACATTACCCATGTGAAAAAATATACTCTATTTTAAAAACCTGGGTGGTATGGAAACATCAGTTGAAATTCCAGTTGGCCAATGTAGTTTAAAAGATCTTGTAAAAAGTATAAAGACAATTCCCCCATTCGAAATAGTTCCAATGGGTGAGGGAGAAAATAATAGCATATCCCTCGAGCTGGATATGAAAACAAACAGGGTGAAAGTAAAATGTGTGTTTGATTTACAGTTTGGAAAATGGGGTTCGATAGGAGAACTTTTGGGTTTCACAGAAAATAAAATCCTGAAATCAAATGAGTACCATTTTGGAAATACAATCCCAAAATTTGTTCCCTTTGAAACAATAAATATACACTGTAATATAGCTAATGGTATGATATTAAAACATGATGAATATAACCACAGAGAAACTAGCATAATTGCTACATTTAAACCAAGGACGACATTTGGATTTGGTGAAACTATCTTTTATGAGCCCGCCTATCCATTGTTTTTTCCCGTGCAAACAACTAAAGTAAAGGAAATAATAGTTGAAATTAAGGATGACAAAGGTAAGTTAATAAATTTTGATTCATCAGAAAGAACTGTGGTCTTGGAGATGAGGCCGTAGATACTTATATTTCTATTAAAGAAAAAGGTATTTTAGGTCGGAAGTACTCATATAACTTTAATGGGTTAAAAATAACCATTTAAGTTTCATATTAAAAAAATTCGTTGATAAATGCTTTCGAATTGCATTATCTGTATCTGACTTCAATACACAGTGCTCGTTCTGTCGGTGTAGACACGAGTTTTCCTCATAAGAACTCGCTCCTACTGTTGCTATCTGTGAACCCGGATGTGGTCGATGTATCTGCACTCTGGATGTGGAGGGACTGACTATCTCTGTCTGCCACGCTCTGTGACGTAATATGTGAACCAGGATGAAGTCGAGATCAGTGTATACGCGCTCTGAACGTGATTCATTCGGCGGGACTCGCAATGTAAGTTGTATGAAGAACCTTGCCTAGTGTCTTGCCAGCTAGCTCAGTGGTTAGACATCCGACTCTTAACGCAAGGTTCGTGGGTTCAAATCCCGGGCTGAGCGGATAAATTTTCAGTGTGGGTGTGAAGGCGCCCGCATCCACACTGTATGTTTATCAACCGAGTCGTTCCAAATTTGAGCTAATAAAATAAATGCTCATACTCTTAGTATATCTAAGAGTAGCAGATGCAACTATATGTTACCCCTTAAAATCACAGCATAAATACTCTCTACAGTAGTCAGTATTGTATCAGATGTATAGCTGGGTAATCTCAGTTGGTGTTAGGCGCCACGCCATCTGAGAGGGGGTACTAGAACTTAAAACAAAAACTCCTTCACCTCACCACTTAAAAAAAAAAAAACAAAGGCCGGCCGAGTGGTGAGGTGTGGGAGTTCTCCGAAAAACGGAGTTTTATTGGTGTCAAAATTAGGCCGTAATAATAATAAAAAAAAGGTCCCTGGCGTGTCATTAAGTTGAATGTAAACCTTTTGCAATTTTTTCTTTTAAGATAATAAAGATGGATAATATTTCTATAGACAGTGCAATGAAAGATTTAGAAAAAGAATTAGGTGTTTCACCTACTTTAATATGTCGTATTTGGAGGTGCATATCTAAACTTTTAATTAGACTATGTTGCACGAAGTCAGAGCGGTAATTGAGTTTTAATGGTTTAACAATCATTAAAACCTTATAGAGATAGAGATATGAATACAAATGAAAATATACTGATGTCTAATTATACGAATATGTGCATTTATTCTTTTACAAACAGAATAGAATGCCTTTGTGTGTCACCATATTTTTTCAATCCTTTATACACAAGACTTGTGCCTCCTCGATTGACATCACTTATCAGTTTTGTACTGAAAATGTATACATATCTGTCTGGTAGGGTCACCTTAAAATTTCCTGAAGTAACTACCACTTTGGGGCCGTACTTGGTTTCATTTATTTCAGCGTGGTTTATCGGGTAGGACTGCCCTATTGTGAGGTCGGAAAGTTTCATAAAATGGTGGGTGCTGTT
Organism: Clitarchus hookeri; assembly: GCA_002778355.1. Taxonomy (NCBI): domain Eukaryota; kingdom Metazoa; phylum Arthropoda; class Insecta; order Phasmatodea; family Phasmatidae; genus Clitarchus; species Clitarchus hookeri. Next base: position 54,545 of record NQII01004501.1, read on the forward strand.
AAATGCATTTAGTAACTGATCCATGCTTTGTTGTTTATTATACATTTTCATTTCTTATGTGAAAAAAATGTCTCGCTAGTAATTATTTTTGTGCTGCACTCGTATCAGCATTTTCATAAGTTATGGTTATTTTCAAACAATTAATTTTAGAAGCAGGTTGAACACATATGGTTATGTTTAATCCATTAGTTTTTTTAAAGTGGGTTGAAAACGTATGGCTATTTTTAATCCATTAGTTTTTAAAAGTGGTTTGAAAACAAATGGGTATTTTTAATACATTAGTTTTTTAAAAGTGGGTTGAAAACGTATGGTTATGTTTAATCCATTAGTTTTTTAAAGTGGGTTGAAAATGTATGGCTATGTTTAACCCATTAGTTTTTCAAAGTGGGTTGAAAACGTATGGTTATGTTTAATCCATTAGTTTTTAAAAGTGGGTAGAAAACGTATGGCTATGTTTAACCCATTAGTTTTTTAAAAGTGGGTTGAAAACGTATGGTTAAAATCTATGGTGTGCCAGGACCCGGGCTAGCATCGGCATTCTATAACTACTAATATCATCAAACAATCGCCAGACCTCAACATAATTGAACTGTTATAGGGAGTTTTAGAGCAGAGAGTGAGGAGCAGTTTTCCATCTCCAACATCATTGAAGCAATTGGTGGATGTTTTGGTACAAGAATGGGACGACATTCTGTTGGAAACTATTCAGATACTCTACGAATCTATTCCGCGAAGAATTGCAGCTGTTCTAAAAGCAAATGGTGGCCCAACACCTTATTAATAAATAAATATTGTGTATATGTCAGGTGTTCATATTATTTTTTCCATTGCCTGTATATGTATAATGTACTCATTATTTATTTAAAATGTTTACTTGTTGATATGTTCTTATAAAGATGTATTATATTGACGAATAAGTAATTAATAAAATAAATTATTTGTACTGTAACATTTTATGGTATGTCACACAAGCTTGACACATTTACTTTTATTATAATCATATTAGCAATGTGAAATGCAATTAAGTGTAAATATTGAAAATTTATTCTGTGTATAGAATTACAACAGGTTGTTAATTTGCTGTCATGCACATTAAAAACCCAAATGAAATACGAAAGCAGTTGCCTGATTGTGGTTATCCATTCTGTGCCAGTTTCTTTATCACCTTAGATATCTACCACTGGTGGTAAACATCTGGATGTACAGCACGCAATGCGCTTTTTTTTATTTTACCTGGCGAGTTCCCCAGGAGGCCTATTACAATGTCACAAATATGCACACAATGTTGAATATAAAAAACAAATTAACACGTTTTTACAATACAGCATCATTTACGTACATGAGAAAATGAGCATAAACAGCTGGAGAGATGTGTTATTTGTAAGGATTAATTCTAGGCAACATACAAAACAGCAGTGGTTATCAAAGTTTCGCTGAATGAATATAGCTCTGACTTCAGCTCCACGATTATTCCATGGTGCAGTATTCTCCACAGGAAAGAAAGGCATGAATTGATCCTCGTCAGCTGAAGGAGGTAGTAGTGGTACACCATGAGCAACTGCAATGTTATGTAACACAACACATGCAGCGATCACCCTGCTGGTTGTACGGAGGTTTGTTCATAGTCGATGGCCCAAGCATTAAAAACTTCGTTTCCATACTCCGAACAGCCTTTCCATTGTGTTCCTGGTCCTCCTATCTGTTGCACTGTACCAGTTTTCTGCAGATGTTGTTGGGACCAGTAATAGAGTGAAGATAAATGTCAGTTGAGGGTAGCCATTGTCTCCCAGCAGTATTCCTGGAAGAGAGTGATTTTCAAAACGGGTCATCACCGTACTGTTATTGAAAATCCTCGAGTCATGAGTACTGCCGGGCCACCTAGACACAATATTCAGTATATGTAGGCAACCTAAAAACCTAATTTAAGAATGTTACCAAACATTTTAACAACAATGAATGCTGGCAGACAAAAACATTTTAGTATTGGTATATTTAAATTCTACGGTATTAACTGTTTTGTATCCAATAAATATTTTACATAAAATCCTGTACATCATTTTTGACATAAAACAATTATGTGGTGCACATCCCAGCAAACATACCTGAACATTGAGCAACATGTATCCTTTCCTATTAAGGTACAGCTCTGCAAACTGGCCTCCTGGGCTCCTAATACCAATGTGGGTGTAATCAATAAACCCACTTACACCAGGAAACCCACCATTGACATAGAACCTCCTGTAATTTTCCTCAAGTTGTTACTGTCCAGGAAAATGCACAAACAGCAAGAGGTGCCAAGCCAGTTCAGTTCACTGTTACAAAAGTCAATACTTGTTAGAAATGCCTCTGACTTATTTACACAATTCAACTAAACTACCTGCGAGAAATACTATACACCTTATTGTAGATATTACTGATTACCACACAAACTTATATTAAAATTGCATGTCAGACATGTTTGGATTTATGTACTGATAAGCACTACACATCACTACTGTGGTCACAGACATAGTATGACAGATGTCTAAGCACGAGGAGATGGACTCGAGTGTGATTTACTATTTACATTGTATTGGATATTTGCAAGTAATTGTACTGTCCACATCATTCACAGTGTTCTGACGTGACCAAAGTGAATGTCATGTTGCATGAACCAGTATTTTTATGCATCTAATCTAATAGGTACTTGTGCATGGATAACTTAGCGGGTACTTTTGGGTTGCATGGCTCAGTTGATATGCCTTTATTACATAGTATCATTAAGGGCTGGGTCTGTAACCTGTTATACTGGCATGAACAAACTGCAATACCAATTTCACTCCAAACAATTCATTTTGGCATCATTTGATTTGCGCTTTGGCTCGATACACCACCTACCACAAACACCACCACTTGATACAACATGACTAAACCATCAAGTAGTAATAATAACCAACCAAAATCCGGAATAAGTCAACCACCCAGTTACGAGCTCTCTCGCCCCTCCCCTACTCGACCAAACTCCTCTTCCACACTCTTCCTGATCATCATACACTGTTTCCTATTATGCTACACTAACCTAAAAACCAATTACTACGCAGATACCCAGACATCTCCAAATATATTGCTAAGCATAATATAACAGCACAGTGCCACTCGTCACTCCTAACTGCGCTGTCAATCAAAACACAACAGCCCACAGACTGAAGAGACAAAAGAGGCTCGAAAACGACTAATCTGCCAGACAACTACGAAGCTGGCAGTATTGAAATTATGTAGATACAGGAGATGTTGCAGACCGCAGCTAGCTATGTGCAGGTCGCCCGAACCCCCGCCCCCAGACGCATTTGCCTAATGGAAATAACAGTACCAGTCCACCTCGCGAGCCACTGCTACCCGACCCACCTGCTGTGCAACCAACTGTTGCATCGCCACCCTCGCAGTGACGCTGGTACCATGGCATTGACATGGGCACTGTGTTAAGCGAAACTGTCAAGCTCCATGCTGCTCTAGTTTTCCTCACAGGGGAAAACAACATTGCTGTGCTCATAGCGAACTCACTAAGAAATCTGCTAGTGGCTTGGCATACTCCCAGTTTTTCCGAAGCCCACCAAATAAAATAAGTGGTGGGCATCGCATTATAGAAATTCGGGTACCTCAATGGCACAATACATTAATTCCCTCACATAAAAACTAATAAATTCACACAATTATTTAAAAAATTCCATATGACAGAATGTAAAATTGCAGATACTCCTTCAGAGGCTAAATTAAATATTAATAAACAGGAAAATTGTGAAGACCAAATTCCATACCAACAGCTTATTGGAAGTATTATGTATTTGGTGGTTTTAACTAGGCCTGATATAGTTAATACTTTTGGCAATCAATTACGACCACCAATAAATTTATAATGCAACACAAGTAAGACGCCAACATCTTATTTGATGTCATAATGTGGCCGCCTACAGTATGCCATAGCATCATAAGACATATACGAGGTATGCAGTAAAATTCATACTGAGAGAAGTTGTCAGTGTAATTAGCAACACTTCGCATGCAAAAACCAATATTTCCTTAAATAAATTAATATGTAACAATTTATTTGGATATGAATACTAATTTCTTCAATCTGCACTGAAAGCTTATAGGCGAACAGAGCTAGCCACAAAATAAATATAGCGAATTTATTGAAAGGTTTAAAAATGAAAATGTGTTACTTTTGAAAGCTTTTTATATAAGATGTATCTGCACTACGGTGTACAAAAATTGCTCATAGCATGTACATGCATGATGTGGAATGGCGGCAACATACCCACTCAGTTTAAAAATTCACCGATAAATAGCAGGAAAACTATGCACTCAGTTTAAAATATTGCCGACAAATGGAGGCAATGAAGTCTTATTATAAAATTTTAGAATTTCTAGCATTACAGTCGACGTTGAGCTCGCTAGCAATTTAGAAAACCTAAATTGCACACAACGGGCAAGTGCATAGAACACATTATTGCACAACCAACACAAAAAGCAACAGGTGCAAACTGGTGTCAGCTGTAACCTTCCTCATAACTCGACCTACTTGCTAACGTGCCCAGACGGGTTAAACTGTCTCTCCTCTGCTTGTTATGTCTGCAACATGCCACCTCAGCGACAACAAGCCGACAACACAAACACACACCACATGGCAGCTATCACAAAACAACCCTCTGCTTTGGGGTCAAGGCTGCAACTCAATTGCTGCATGATGCATGGGCACAAGACCATATAGTCAATTTCGGAAAAAACACACCAAATGTGATCGTCTGGCAACCCGCGAATAACAAACATTTCTTACACACCATGTGACGAACACAATGTCGCAGAGGAACTGTGCGGGGAAGTATGGGCCCGTACCATCGCAGGCATACCGGAATACTTTTGTGCATGGTGCTTGAGACCTCGACGGGACTGGGACTTAGTCAAACATGTCCACATGCCAGTGCTATGCATGTAACACGTAGCTCAAATCAACATTGGACACACACAAACAAACTTTTGGCAACTGCTTCGGAAATATGCAAATACCCATTGGTGTGATGGTATAGGGACAGCCATGCTTGTGTGAGCTCGGTGTCTCTGAGTATATCATGACAAATGCATGACACTACCAGAGATAGCCACAAAATGCAACAACTTCTTCTTTTATTTTGCAAGCTGGCATACCAATGCGCCCAAAACAAACTCTGAACCAGAAATACCTGCAAAATTAGAGCCTTTAGCAGTCCGCACGGCACAGCAATGGCAGTGCCAACAAAGGCATTGCACTGGCATTGATGATGAACTTGTCAACTGTTGTTCCTACGGGAGGAAAGCACACCAGCAGTGTTTCATGTCAGGAGAATAGTGTGACCCATGGCAGAAGAATTTTATGTGCACACAGTACATGCCACAGCGGTCACTGCCATGCCCACCTGCCACCACCACCTGCCACCACGTGCATGGGAATATCAACAATGGCATTACTGCCTACCCACTCCACATCCTACTCTAGGCATCCATTGATCCGGTGGGTGTTGCCACAGTCACTCCCACTACTCCATGTGCTCCTACTGGACGAACAGCTGTCTCCACTTCAAAAAATACTCCAGCCAGATTCCAGTTTTTGCCCACTTACTCGCACCTATCCAACAAGGACCTGTCCACCTTTCTTCAATGACTGTGCTACCAGACTCAACCACTACAGCATGGATGAAGAGGAATGGCCCAACAGTGTGAGCGAAATATTGGATCACGACACGAAGACATGGTGGAGAGTAATATTGCATTATGGCATAACTTGGGCGGAGTTTCGCAGTGAATTTGAATGCTGCTTCGCAGGCACCTTCACAGCACTATGCGCATGTAGTTAGGTCATCTTGGAAGAACAGAAAGCCGAAGAGTCATTGTACATCATTGTAACACACAAAATTAGTCTTATCTGCACCTACCACCCAGGAATCACACACAAGGACATTTTTGAGGTAGTCACAAGCACCACACATGCAGAGTATCGCGGTGCTTTAGCACCTATCATTCACCCATCTGAGCAAGATTTCATGCAGACCATTGAGCTGTTTGACTCCAGCATCCAGATCTAGCTGCACCGCGACCGCGACACAATGCCTCCACGATGCGAAAGCCAAATACACTTCAAGAATTCTAGCACCACAATAAATGTAAAATGCTTATCAAACTCAGTGCAGAGTGTTCAAATTAACAGTACTTCGAACCAAATAGTAAACAGTTCCAGTACCTGGTCCACTGACTCCGTCTCTTCCAAAACCATGCCTGGCCAGAAACAACCCGCCTGGCCAGAAACAACCTCCCTTCCCGTGCTGTTGGTGCGGCGGGCAACAGATGCATTGGAATAATGAATGCCATAACAGGGAGAAGGGTGCTAAGTCAGAGGAGAAGGGAAAGTCACCGCCGAGAAACGACAAGATGGGGTAGAATGGCCTGACGTGACCTGCCCCAGGCCAACTGCAGTATTACCCGACCTAATACCCCAACAGATTCTGCTTTTACATATCACTGGCTCCACAAACAGTTTTATTAGAATTTCAGTGCTAATCAACAATCAACCTTGTCGCACTCTCACAGACACCATAGCCTAGCACAATTTTGTACACAGATTTCGTGTATGTCCATAAATTAAACCCATGCAACAAACAGTTCAGCTAGCCACTCGAGAACATACTGATGAGAGCCTAGGTGAAGTGAGCTTTACAGTTCTAATACGGGACATAGAAACTTGCGTGTGAATCACATGACATAATGGAAGATGCAATTTTGGGAGTGCCATGGCTCACAGAGCAAAGTGCAGTGGTAGAACCAGCTGTAACCTACATACACTTCGGTCAGAAAGAGTGCCACGGCATGTATAACCTGGATCCCCAACCAACTGGGAGGGTACTATAGTTGACATTAGAAAACATTGACCAATCTGTGCCACCAGGATTCCGCGATGCCACATAGTGCCTCCTGAATGAATGGCATGACATGTTCATAGCAGCTGACCTGATATGCCGCACGACTGTGACAGAACGCTGCATTCCCCTTACCACTGAAATACCAGTCTATGACAGCCCATGCCGATACCAACCTCACTAGTTTCGGATTATTAAAGAACAAATAGGAGAAATTTTACAAAATGGTATCACCGAGTCTTCCAACAGTGAGTTCAATCCCGCAATTACATTGGTGCCAAATAAAGATGGCTCATTGTGTTTTTGTGTTTATTTACACTTGCTGAACCTAGTGACTAAGAGTGAGCCACCACCTTACATCCACGTCAAAGATGCTCTAAACATTTTTGTATATGCTAAAGTGCTCACCACAATCGATCTGTGCAGTGGACCGGAATAATGCCACAAAACCACCTTTATAGCTCCCTGATGGTCGCACTTCCAATTATATGCAATGACAATCGGACTCAAGTCACCTTAAAAATTCAAGCCATGATGATGAGAGTGTTTGACTGGCTGATAACGGAATTTGCCTTACAGTACCTCGCCGATGTGATCATCTGGAGGAGAACCACATTTACCACCTAGCACTCGTACTTGAGCACCTACCAATCAATTGCCTAACATGCTCAAACAGGAAGTGTCACCTCAGAAAGGAAAGTATTCAGTTCATAGGCCACCTCATGGATGAGCATGGAAGCCGCCCGACCAATAAGCAACTTCAACTCATTGACAGTTATGCAGAATTCGCCATAATCACAACACCTCTCACCGACCTCATATCCCCTAACATCAAATTCAAGTGGTCGCAAGTACATCAAGATAGCTTCGACGAACTGAAGCACTGCTTCCGCGAGTGACCTGCATTGGCATATCATGACCCTACCCATCACCTCTACATCCAGACTGATGCGAGCACGAAGGGCCTAGATGCAGTGCTCTTTCTGCTGGAAGACGACGATGCTCGCCGCATTATCGACTTTAGCAGTGCTAAGTTCGTTCCAGTAGAGCGACATTACGATGTGAATGAGCTTGAAAGTCTGGCCATTCTGTGGAGTTTTTAACAGAACCAAGAGCTAATTGAATAAGAGTGCTTCACCCTGTGCACCGACAACCGCTGCCTCGTTTGGCTGCACAGCATGAAGGAAAGCCAGAGCAACCTCACATGCTGGGCACTTTTTCAGTAGTCGTATGACTTTGAGGTACATCACATCGCAGGTAAAGACAATCAGCTGCAAGACCTAATGTAACATTCACCAGGCGAGTCAATTGTGTGGGACGAGGAGGAGTGGGAAACCAATCTTCAACTCCACCCCCCCCCC